>JASAND010009376.1:0-78484 GCA_030248195.1 Trissonchulus latispiculum | reverse complement strand
ATCCAAAGATTGAGAATCTTGGTGAGTTATGCTTAACTAGTGGTACTTTAAAGACTACCACTAAAGCACAGTATTACACTAGTAAACATTCTCCAAATTAGGTCCTTAGATCGTAGGTTCAGTCCCTAACCAGCTACTTACTTTTATACATTATATATTTGTTACTTACAATCGCATGAAACATACAACACAAGCATGAAAGATTAAATATGAGACAATAACACCACCAAATTTTTTACATTTTTTTCATTTTCTGAACAACCCACACCAAAAACAAATTGAAAATAGAGTAAAAGTCCTACAACACTTACACGCCACAGCAAAAAAGCAACAACATATAGACAACACACACTACTGTCAATGCACTGCAAAGGCTTACAATTATATACACAATGAGTCAGATTGACTCCATATAGTTTAGGATTCATTCCATAGGAGCAAAAACCTAATTGCGAACCTAATTGTTGTGGCACAATTTTTGTTCGATTTCAGAACTATCATTAATAGCTTAATTTACATAAAAAGACGAAGTTCAACCTAAATTTTTCAAACACATTACCTGATACTATTTTAGATGAGAAGTATATACCTCTTTGTTCTGTCACCAATTGATGTAAATATATTAATTACATGGATTAAAATTGTTTCAACCTAAATTTCTGAGCATACAAACGCCGACTAGTAATTTATACGGTATTCAAATTCCAACGTTGTGTTGCCATTTGCAAGAGCTCATGCATTGCATGATTCTTTTAACTGCGAAACCAGATAAACGACGAGGATGTTATTAATGTTTCTGCTATTGTTTAGCAATGTATCTTTTACATACACTAAATGTGCTCAATAACAAGCTCCTCGTTGTTGTAATTAATAGACTAAATTAATTCTATTAAATAAAACAATTAGATAATTTTTTCAAAGCCAAGGCATTAAGTAGCATTCATTAATTCATTCATTCAAACATTCTAGAACCCTATGTTTCTAGAAATTTCTCGAAGATTCCACTCAAAAACTTCTTATCCAATCAAATTTCGGAAGTGATCACGTGATAACTTTTTATCCAATCAAAGCAATCATTTATTAGCCAATCAGATTCAACTTTCCACATCTCCAAAAGCTATATAAGGGAATATTTTTCTACTTTAATTTATTCTTGCTCAGTTCGGTAAAAATCAGTCGTTGAGTGTTAAAGTAAGCTATACGTACGGTTGGTAGTGGTTTTATCTATTTGTTTTCTATATCTAATGCATTAAATCCTATGAGACAGTGGAAGTAGTATAAACATAGGGTTTTGTGTTCGCTTGCTTATTGAAAGTAGTATAGAATGAGGTGTGGTGCTCGCTACCTAATTTAAAGGAATATACAAATGAAGGATTCGTTTTTCGTTCTTGGTTGTCAGTAGTCTGAACATTAAGGATCGATGGTTTGAAGCTTGGATGAAAGAAGTCTGAAAGATGTGGTTGTGCCTTGATCAGAAATTGGATGTGTTGCTTTGGTTGCATTTTCTGTCACGCTTCTGTCTAACTTGCTGTATACCTTCCATCTTTTAGACTGAACGATGGTTTATACCTGTTGCGGAAAATCATTTAATAGCGAGAAAGCTCTTCGACGTCACACAGAGTTTGTCCATCATCGAGGACAGTTCAAATGCAGCGAGTGCGGACGAATTCTTTCAAGAAGTGATGTTCTCCAGCGTCATATGAAGATTCATCAAAGAGATAAACCAGTAACAGATTCAGAGCCTACCAGAAAGAAACAAGCTGTTGAAGACGAAGTTTCGAAAGAAGCAATCAATGATCAAGTGCTTTCGATTAGCGATGTCCGTGACGATCACGAACAATCATCAGTCCAGGATCTGACGGAGTCGGATGAGAACCTACTAGAGATGTCAATGACTGAGTCAGATGAAGAGTTATTGGAAATGGAAATGCCTGACTATGGTATTACATCACTGCCGAAAGCATTGAATGGTTGGCTGCGTGGCTATCAAATAAAGCCACAGCACTTTGTGGGAGACCCGCAAATTTTCTTCACAGAATGTCGTGGTTTATTGATGGAGCGCCTGGCACGAGAATGTGCAGAACTGATGGGTGTGAAGTTCTGGCTTTGCATGAGGATCCGCTTAAAACGAGCGTCTGACGAAAGCGAAACGATTGAAACTCATTTCTGTTGCAAAGCAAGAGATTCTCAGCAGGGGTCCGAACTTCGACATGAACTGGCTGTAGCAGAGCAAGAAGTGTTGAAGAATCTGGATAAATTTATTCAACTAGGCTCTGACTGGGTTGTTGATCAAGTACACCATTTGGACATCCACGTGGCTGCTCATCAACCTCTGAAAGGTTCATCTTACAGAAAGTTACCACAATGAATCGAATCAAAACGAGCAGTCATCAATGTGAAGAACGAGGATGATAAATGCTTCCAATGGGCAGTATTGTCAGCTCTACATCCAGTGGAAACAAATGCTAATATGGTTAGTAAACATATTGCTTACGAGGGTGAACTCAACATACAAGGACTTGATTGTCCAATGAAGATAAGATCCGTTCCAAGGTTTGAAATGAACAATGACATTTCAATCAATGTGTTTACCTTGGAGAAAGGAGCTATATTACCGCTATATATTTCTAAACATGACTTTAAACAACATATTGATTTGCTGCTGTACGAAGGCCACTACTGCTGGATTAAAAGTATTGATCGGTTGCTGTCAGATCAACGAGGAGGACATCGGCAAAAGTACTTTTGTCGCAGGTGTCTACTGCCTCAGTATAGTGAACAGAAACTAAAGGATCACTTGGATCGATGCTTAAAGAATAGTCCAGCTAAAATTGTCATGCCAGAAGCAGATGAGCTGAACTTCAAAAATCATCACAGGAGATTGCGAGCACCTCTTGTGATCTATGCAGACCTTGAATGCATCACGGAAAAAATACATTGCTGTGAGCCAGATCATTCAAAATCATCAACAACAGCATACCAGCAACATACTCCCTGTGGTTTCGGTCTAATTACATTGGAGCAGTGCTGTGGAGAAGATACAAAGAAAATTGGAAAGCCCATAATATACAGAGGACCACACTGTGTGCAAAAACTGTTGGAGGATATTATTGCAGTTGCAGAAAAGTATAGTAATAGCGTTGGTAACCCAGTCCCCTTGCACCTAACAGCAGAACAGCAGACCAGCTTTCAGAATGCAACTGATTGTCACTTGTGTGGAAAGCAGCTTCTTGAAGACAGAGTTCGGGATCATTGCCACATCTGCGGAAGATACCGTGGACCTGCTCACAATAAGTGCAACCAGTTCCATCGCTTAGACAGAAATGTGAGCGTGCTGTTTCATAACCTACGTCGGTATGATGGGCATCTCATCATGCAAGAAATTGGTAAAATCTGTAAGACCAGACAGCTTCAGTTGGATGCAATCGCTAAAGGAATGGAAGACTATATAAGCTTTTCCATCAAACGCAAGAACATTGCTGAAGATGAAGATTACTTGGATAACGAGTCAGAGGAAGAAAAGGTTGTTGGTGGATATGGATTAGAATCTACACCATGGCGCATACGATTCGTTGATACTTGTCAATTTCTTATGGCGTCATTGGATAATTTGGTGTCTGATCTTGATCAATATCAACTTAAAATCCTTTCTACCCAGATCACTAATGATGATAAACGATCACTGCTGCTTCGAAAGGGTGTATATCCGTACAACTACATGGACTCGTGGCAACGATTTGAGGAAAGCTATCTTCCACCTAAATCAGCTTTCCATAGTGCTTTAACTGATAGTGACATTTCTGATGGTGATTACGATCATGCTGCCACGGTTTGGAAAACTTTTAATATTAACAATATGTGTGACTATCATGACTTGTATTTATTGACAGATGTACTGTTGTTGGCAGATGTCTTTGAGAACTTTAGAGCTTTCTGCCTTCAGCATTATGATTTGGATCCTGTCCATTACGTTACTTTACCAAGTTTTGGATGGGATGCATGTCTTAAGCTGACAGGTATTAAGCTTGAGCTTCTCAAAGACAGCAACCAATACATGTTTTTTGAACAGGGGATTCGTGGAGGCGTTGCGATGATTTCTCATCGATATGCCAAAGCAAACAACCCTTATTTGGATGTATATGACTGTTCATTAGCCAAGTCGTACATTTTATATCTTGATGCTAATAATTTGTATGGATGGGCTATGAGTCAAAAGGTACCATGTTCTAAATTTCGTTGGCTTTCACAAAATGAAATTGATAAAATTAACTGGTCTACAATTGATGTAGACGGGGAGGAGGGTTATGTTTTGGAAGTTGATTTGGGGTATCCAAAAGAATTACATGATTTGCATAACTCTTATCCTTTGGCTCCTGAGTAAATGATAATTCGTGATGATATGCTGTCTCCGTATTGTAAGCAAATACATTCGCAACTTGGAGTTAAGACTGGTATGGTGCATAAGCTGGTGCCCAATCTTTCAAATAAACAAAAATACATTATTCATTTTCATAATCTAAAATATTATTTATCATTGGGTTTAAAGTTACAGCATGTGCATCGCGTCTTGGTATTTCAACAGTCTTCCTGGATGCAGAAATACATCGGTTTTAACACTGAGATGCGAAAACATGCTAAGTCCGATTTTGAAAAAATTTATTTAAATTATTAAATAATGCGGTGTTTGGTAAAACGATGGAGAATGTGCGTCGCTATATGACTGTAGAATTTGTTCATGATCAGACTCGATTCCGCAAGTTGGTATCAAATCCTCGTTTTGAGCGGGCAACTGCTTTTAATGAGGATTTGGTAGCAGTCTGCATGAGTCGAGCGACGGTCGAGCTCAACAAGCCCATCTATGTTGGGTTTACTGTACTTGACTTGTCAAAACTGCTCATGTATGAATTCCATTATAACTATGTTGTTCCAAAATATAATGATAACTGTAAATTGTTATTTACCGATACTGATAGTCTTTGCTACTATACTGAATGTGATGATGTATATAATGATATGTCAACTGATGCTGATTTGTTTGATTTCAGTGACTATCCGAAGGATCATCCTTTGTTTTCTGTCACTAATAAGAAAGTGATTGGGAAAATGAAGGATGAGACTTCAGGTATTCCTATATCTGAATTTTGTGGCCTTCGGGCAAAAATGTACAGCTTTGTTTGTAACGGTCAGGATAGAAAACGTGCTAAAGGTGTTAAGAAAAATGTTGTAAAAAATGTGTTATGTCATAATGATTTTGTTTATTGTTTACGTAATGAGTTATTTCGTCGGGATGTAATGCATATGATCAGAAGCCACAAACACCAACTTTTTTCAATAAAAACTAATAAAATTAGTTTGTCGGCCTTTGATGATAAGCGATATATCTTGGATGACGGCTTAGCATCTTATGCTTATGGACATTATTGTATTTGTAACAATTCTTGTTAGTTTTGTATTTGCTATGCATGAATATGTACAATAAACTATGATATTGTCTTTACTGAGTAAGATTAGCACAGGTATTACATAATTACACAAACTATGTAAAATACAATATGTTTAAGAATTTAATCATAACTTCATCAGTGATCTGAGTTCCACAAGCTGTCTAAGCTCGTAAGCATGCTGTTGTGAGCATGTACATAAGCAAGCTGACAGGTACGGTGTAAACATATTCATGTAAGCATGCTGACATGTAAGAATGTAAGTATGCTGATGGATAAGTGTAAGCATGCTGACGTAAGCGTGTAAGCATGCTGACGGATAAGTGTAAGCATGCTGACGGATAAGTGTAAGCATGCTGACGAAAGCGTGTAAGCATGCTGACATAAGCGTGTAAGCATGCTGACGGATAAGTGTTAGCATGCTGACGTAAGCGTGTAAGCATGCTGACTTGATAAGTGTAGGCATGCTGACGTAAGCGTGTAAGCATGCTGACTTGATAAATGTAGGCATGCTGACGTAAGCGTGTAAGCACGCTGACATAAGCGTGTAAGCATGCTGACGGATGTGTGTAAGCATGCTGACGTAAGCGTGTAAGCATGCTGACGTGTAAACATGTAAGCATGCTGACGTAAGCGTGTAAGCATGCTGACGTGTAAACATGTTAGCATGCTGACGGATAAGTGTAAGTATGCTGACGTAAGCGTGTAGGTATGCTAGCGTGTAAACATGTAAGCATGCTGACGTGTAAGCATGTAAGCACAATGAGCATATTCATATCGGTGTCACACGCCCTCAGTCTCCACAGTCAATTTTTCCTAGTGAACTGGTGTAGTGAACACGATATTAACGGACCGCAATTTTAGATAGTCCTTAGGAGGATACCGCACATAGTTAACCTCACATATGAAATTGTAGTTAAATGATTGGAGTATGGCACCGCAATTTTTTAAACTTAGCATTCACATTTTATCAACACAATATATTAATTCTAGGAGGCGCCTCAAGCTCCTCAGGGTCCACGATCTAATTTTTCTTAGTAGTAGTGAACGCGATAAACGGACATCAGTTCTAGATAGTTCTTAGAGCGCCGCATATAGGTAACCACACACATGAGATTGTACTTAAATGATTAGAATTAGGGTACCGCACTTGGGGTACCGCAATTTTGATATTGCTAAGTAATCAGATATAGGGTAACACAGTTTGGGAACCGCAATTTAAAGTAATAATAGATAGAGGATTGCATTAAAGGTACGGCACATGGGGTACCGCAATTTTGAGATTACATTTAAATAATGAGATATAGGGTACCGCATTTGTGAGATTACAGTTACAAGATCAGGCTTAGGGTACCGCAGTTAGGGTACCGCAATTTTAAGTAATACTAGATTGAAGACGCATTGAGGGTACCGCACTTGGAGTACCGCAATTTAAAGTAATAGTAGATAGAAGACGCATTCAGGGTACCGCACTTGGTGTACCGCATTAGTGAGATTAACTTACAAGATTAGGCTTAGGGTACCACAGTTAGGGAACCGCAATTTAGAGTAATATTTGGTAGAAGACTGCAGTCAGAGTACTGCACTTGGGGTACCGCATTTGTGAGATTACAGTTACAAGATCAGGCTTAGGGTACCGCAGTTAGGGTACCGCAATTTTATACAGAACGCCCAAAAACAATACTACTCCCCCAAGTCATTTTTGGGTCGATCTAGGCCAAAATCTTGCTCATTCGGCCTGAAATAAATTTTTTGGGCGTTTTCACGTTCAGGAACCTAGTGTAGGCAATTTAAAGGCAAAATTTTGAAAATTATTTTCGAAATTTTGTGAAATTATTTGACCCCCCCAAGCATTTTTGAGGTCAAAATCGGTTAATTTCTTGCCATTTTGGGCCTAATAAATTTTTGGAGTGTTATTTTCACGCTCAAAACGTGATTTAGGGCATTTTAAGGCCAAAATTTGAAGTTTTAGGCCAAATTTTGACGATTTTTGACCCCCCAATCGACCCCAAAATCGAAAAATCGCTAAAAAATCGCGATTTTAGCCTAAAATATCGGTGAGCCTTAACGCAAATTGCGATTTTAGTCTAGATTCTGTCCGTTTTCCGTATTTTTAGAGTATTTAGGGATTTTTGACCTCCCCCTAAAACCCCCATTTTCAATTTTTTTTCGGGATCCTAGTGTCGTTTTTGGCATTTTCGAACACTTTTTCTGCTTTTGTGAGTCGAAAACAAAGAATATGTTTCGTCTCATTGGTTACACTAACCAGAAAATGCTAAAAATCGCGTCGCCCCCCCTACCCCACTTAATTTGATATATACGTATATAACTTTTTGGTCAATTTCGGTGTTTTTTTCTCGTGCTTTTTGTGTCGATTGGAGGCGAAATTCTGTTTTGTGTGCGCGTACGCATTAATTTCCGAGCAGACGCACGGCGTTTTGGTCTTGTTTTCGGAAAAATGCATTTTTAAACGGCTTTTTGACGAAATTTTGTCCCTTTGAAAACTGCCAATTTGTGGTCAATTTTCAGCAAACAGACGGTCGTACCTGCGCTATATATGCTGCTTTCGTGTTATTCTGCCCGTTTTGTGATAGAAATGTGCCCTCTCCTCAGTTGTTTCGTCGAGAAGTTTCATGTTTTTTTTCTGGGTTTGAGCAAATTTCACTGTTTTTGGGGCGCAATTGTGGTTTTTTCTTGAAAAGCAGTATTTTTCGTCGGTTTTGCTTTAGTATACGTGCAATTTGAATTTTGATTTGAATGCGTATTGAATCCGTAGCGCACAGCGTACCAAACGTACGTACATAATTGAGCAGTTTCGGTTTTTTTCGGCGCGCCCCCCCAGCAAAGCTGTTGCTTTCGAACTAATTTTTAGTGAATGCTTGTGTTTTCTGCACAATATGCCACTGCAATTTTAGAATGCGTAGATCTAGTAATTTTCGGGACAGAAATTTTCACATGAGTCAGTTTCGTCGGTGTTTTTTCTGCCACACTGTTGGTCATTTAGTTGCTACATGCCCTTTACGTATTAATAATCTTGGATGCCAAATTCCTTTTAGTGGCCAGTTTAGTAATGTTTTCTGAGGCACACAGCCACGTCATTCCGCGTTTTTGCCGAGAGCAACCAATTTTTCCTCGAATTTTTCATTATTGCCCCCATACGTGCATACCTCAAGAAGAGATTTTTCTCCCCCAAGTGTGCTTAGCCTAAATGTCCCACCACCTATCAGATGTTTTTCTTGTGGCTTTTTCGGCTTTCCGAGCGCGAATTCGAATTTATTGAGACGTTCAACTCATGAAATTCGCTTTAGTCCGAATTTTATCTCGCCTGCATGTCCCAGATTTCCAACTTTTTTCTGGTCGAATGTCAAGTTCTACGTACCGGAGCAAATTCAACGCTATGCCTAGTTGCCCCATGGGAAACTACACCAGAAACAGCTATTCGTTTTGTCCTAACCCTCAAACTTCTTGTTATAGGCAGAAAAATCCACGCAAAAATAGTAATTTTCCCACGTCTGAGGTATTTCCGGATTTTTCAGGTGAAAAATTTTTTGCGAACCCCCCGAGCCAAATGACTACAGCAGTGAGGAGTAGCCCTATGAACTGCTACTATAACCGGTATCCATTCCCTCGGTTCGTTTCGCCAAGATTTTCTGGAGGCCAAAACATTTCTCAGTCTGGCAATAGTGCCATTTGGCCCAAATCTCAAAACTTTCCGGGTCGATTTGCAAATTTTTGCTTTCAGAGTCCAATGAACGGTAGTTTCAGGTCAAGCGCAATGTTCTCGAACAGAGTTTCACATTTTTATCCCTCGAATTTTGGTTTTTTCCAACGAAATTTTAGAAAATCTACGTTTTTGACCCCCCAAACCAGGTCATATCATTCCAAACAAAAAGTGACTTGTTTCAAGGGAATTTTATCCAGTAATTTGGATCAACGCGGCTATTCTTCTAAGCAAGCACATAACATGGCCAGAAAATACCAGGACCATGATTTTCCTGGATCAAGTTCTCACGTTCTGGCTTCTTCAAATTCGGCACAGTGATCGCATTCTGGTCAGATGGACAATGGTCATGAAGCTACTTCTTCAGGACATACTGATCTCATTGAGGATTTGCCTACTGCAGTGCACAAATTGGAGCACTACGACCCAACCGAAGACTTTTTCAGACGCTCTAATGGCTTAATAGCTGGCGATAAAACCCTGGATTCTGTCCTACTCCACGAAACGGCGGTTCAAATGTCTGAACGTAATGGAAGCTCGAATGATTTGGAAGTGGAAAGTATACGTATCCCAGATCCGCATTTTGCTGGTAAGTATTTAACAGCGGAAGCTAACGCTGAAAAGGCAAGTATGGATTTGCCCAGCTCGAATGGCTTGAATACAATGGAATTGAACAAAGCTCTGATGGAATGTGGCTCTATGAATAATACTTCAGCTATTATGGGAACTGTAGTAACCATTGCCCTAAGTGAAGGTTATGGTTTGGATTTATTATTTAATGAAGAAAAGGGTAAAGAAAGTGCTGATAGCATGGATAAATGCGCTGATGAAAAGCTGAAGAAATATACGTATGCAAAGAAATGGATTTGTTTCGGAAAGGAAAGATTTTATTATAATTCCTCAGCCACGAGCTTTGTCATCGCCATTCTCAGCAATTGGTTCTTAATACGAGATATACCTACATATGTGGAAAACGTGTGGAAAGCAATGGAGGGCTTTGAATAGGACTCTGGTCACTGGGCTCATAAATCATCATTACGCGCAACTTGTATGGCCATCTTCGAGTTAGTGCGTAGCTGCCACACAAAAGCGCATGTCGTAGGTATCTACGTCGTGTTTTTGTCGTGATGGTAGCATGGTTTCATTCATTTTTTTTTCTTCTTTTTCATTTTTTCTTCTACTTTCCGCAGTAATTTTTTGTTTTGTCTTTTCGCCACTCATTTAATCGGAATTTATTAAAAGCTAACGTTCAGTATTTTTTTCTAACCTGTATTTTTGTCTGATTATCTTATTGGATGGAATTATTCGAATTCTGGAATTTATTGAAAAGCAAGCAAAGTTTATCAGTTAACCAGTACACACCGTACATATATGATGGTTAACCAGAAAGAAAGAAGGAATTAATAGAGGCTTATTAATACGTTCATACTTAAAACGCCTCAGATACGTTTAAATGCAGAATTTATCTTTAACTGAAGTTTGGCTTGCTATATATATATATATATATATCCTATATTTTGTCGTATTTAATCTTTACAGTATTATTTTTGAAGTTTTTTGTTCGTGTACAGGTATACTTTTGCATTCTAACTTTGCTATTTCTATTTTGGCATTTTGTTTTGTATTTTTGACTTCGTCTTTGCCGTATATTAATCTAAAAACTTTAAAAATCCAAAAATATTGAGTTCGTTCTTTATGTAGTTTATTTGCTGTACAGTTGTTTTTGTATTCTTTTGTAATTATGCTTCGGCAAGCCACACTTCATAGCGAAATAGGTTCATGCTTTGTATATTGATGTAGTGAATTACAGTTAGTTTGTATTTTTACTTCAATACACATCATAAAAACTCAAGTGAAATGACGGTGTAAATATACTTTTTCTCTTTTTGGAGTGAATTTCTACTTTCTCTGTTAAAACATAATCTCTGTAAAACGTCGAATTTCTTTTCTATCTTGCGCTTATCTTCTCTAAATTCTTGGCGAAAATCTCAAGTTGACGAGTACGAGTATTCATTATAAATGTTTGTCTAACCCCCTTTGTGTTTCAGCTTTACGGCTCTTTCAATGGTGTTTTTGAACGGTGCTTCGAACGGTGCAAGTTGTCGGTGCTACCACTCTTCCGACCAGGCTCGAGGGCCGGTGCCCCGTAGTAGCCTTCCGACCAGGCTCGAGGGCCGGTGCCCCATAATAGCCATACCACTGACCATAGCGAAGAATGCCTTATATTAGTATTTATTTCGTATTCATAATTGTTTGTCATTTATTGTTATAGTCATTTTTATAGTCTTCTTGTCTTTAAAATTTTTCTATTCACTTTAAAATATAGCCTTAAACGCTTACCTTAATTTTTGTCATGTTGTTCTTTTTCTATTTGTTTGTCTACTTCGATTCTGTTGTTAGTTTTTGTTTAGTTAGGTTTCGGATTTGTTTTGTGGAATTCGTAGGAACTCATTTCTTTCGCACGGGGTGAAACGATAACAAAAGCATTGAAAACATTGAGAAGTTGATAACGTATCGTTAGTTTATAATTGTTAGGACTTATTAGGATATATATGTATTATTGCTGTTTGTGAAATTCTATTTGAAATTCTCTTTGAAATTAATTGGGATTCTTGTATTTTCTTTAAACTGCTATTTGCTATTGCACAATTCCGAGAGATGAGGGCTTTAAGCCAAGGGCCAAGAGTTGAGCTAAGACGGGTTGTGCTGTAAACGGCAGTTTCTGTCTGTGCTTTCTACTATCTACTTGTGAACCTGTAATCCTACTTTTATTATTGTTAGTTAGTCTGTGAGAATATGTATAGTTTACTTGTATTGTTCTTTATTTTTGCGATATTTACACCATTTGATTTTTGCTGTACAGAATAACTTGTGCCTTTTTGTTATGCTTTGTACTTGTTTAGCTTAGGGTTTGACTTTTTGTTGTTTGCTATAAATGCCATATTTACTCTTTTGGAAATCGTTGTACAGATAATTTTGTCGCATATACTCTTTTGAACTCTTGCTGTAAAGCATAAATTTGTCATATCTACTCTAAGTACAGCGGTGATTTTGTACTGTCAGGCCTGTGTATTTGTAATTGTCAGTGTGTAAGTTTTGTGTGTTGGGTTGAGTTGAGTGAATTGTGATTTCTAACCATAGCGGCTTTAGGGTACTACCATTTCATATTGGGTTTTCGATTCTTGATTTTCTGATTTCTATTTACTCTATTTCATTATCTAAATTTGAGTCGCAGTATCGTTTAAAATGTTACCAAGTTACGTGCAAGTAAGCAGTTAATCCCCAGTTTCGATTAGCCTGCATTTGACTACCACTCCGCTACCAAACTTTCATAATTTCTTTAAACTTAGTACTTTCTTTTGAAAGTCGCTTGGCTTACTTCTGAAGTTACTTTTCTTTCATGGGCAGTAAAAGCGCCAGGACTTCTTAATGGTTGCTTACTGGTCACCCATGTAGTTTTCCTTTTTTCTTGAAATTTTCCATTAATTTCTAATTCTCGAATTATGGTAGCAACTCTCGTTATCTTTGAATTTTTAGCAGGCGCTAAAAAACTTTCGCAGGGGGATGATGTGAAAAACTAGCAATTACGGTCTGCGATTCAACAAACTTTATAACAACCGATCAATCTAATCATCTCAAACAGCAACCATTTTGCTTATATAAAAGATAGCTTAACCGCAGATCTAGTCAGTGTGTGATTATCTCTTGTACCGAGTGGTCGGCCATTAGGCCTTATATTCTGTATTTGCTGTGTTCATCATTCACGCTGATTATAACGTAAGTTGTACAATAAAGTACTTTGTCCGCCAACATAGTCTCATGTTTGATTAGGATAGGATTTAGTTTAGGGGTCTAATTTAGAGCGAGTTGCACCCGTGAGAACCTGCATAAGATTCGCCAACCAATTTCCGGTTTAGTAACCGGACAGTAAACCGGGCATTGATACCACCTTACCAGCGAGCTGGGCTCTGTGTATGTTCTACCCCGATGTCCCCATTATACTGGACTATGATGATGCCTTTTCCCTACCCCTCTCTCCATGAAGCTCTGAAGCACATACCTCTTAGACGATGGATAGTCCGGCTATCCCTCTTCCTCCCGCGGTTTAATATGAAGAAAAATTTAAGAAGAACAATTTTTGTGGAAATCTTGGAACTTTATTTGTTAGCTTTCCTTTTTTCTATTTTTTGTCATGTACAGCATAATGTGTATTCGTTGCTTTCAACAATGCAATCTATTAATACTTTAACATTCCTAGATTTTCTTTTAAATTTAGCCTTTACTTTGAATTATTTTATAAACTTAATGTTTCAGTTTCTAACGTCATTAATACTTAACATTTTACCTTTTAAAAATATTTATATTCTCTTACTTTTAAATTCTGTAACATTCCAAATTAACACGCCTTGTATCTTGCTCATAATAATTTTGTTGTCTTGACTTTTACGTGTATTTTTTCTTTTTGTTATTGTTGCTTTAAGTTGTTAACAAAAAACCTCTACTTATATAGCTCTTTTCCCCATTTTTCGCCTTTTTTCTGCAAAAGAGCGCCGCTATTTGAGAGATTCACGTTTGACAAAAACTCCCCCCAATTTGCCACGGTTTTCTCGTTTGGTTCTATGTGGGTATGCCGTATATTATTCCAGTATACTTTGTTACTCCGTCTCCTCATTCGCGCGGAGTTCGTCATTTTGCGCAGAGGGGCAAAGTTACGTTTCGGATAGACGGTTCATTTCTGCTCCGATTCCCTTCTCCCTTCAACCTATATATACGGACAAAATATACCGTGGGGTATTGACTTGGATGTATGGGTTACTGTATGTGAATGCGCGTGTGAATAGTCCATAGGTCCATAGGTGATGGTAGCGTGAATCTGATCTGGGTGTTTGGGGGAGCCAATGTATCTATTTTCCGGTCACTTTGCGTCACTTGCCTCCTCTCTATTCTTAAAAGTACGTGAGAAATTGGCTTGAGAATAGGCCCGATCGCGAAGCTTAGGTAGACCCCTTCCCTTCCTTCCTCTGCAGGGCGCTCGCGTTAGTAGCTGGGTAGTCAGCCGTACTAGGAAGCTGGCATGCTATATGACCCAAAACTCAGGGTGGGTTAGTGGCTATTTTCCCCTCACCCCCACATGTAATCACTCAACAAGCATGCTTTAACAAATTAGATGTATAATATCCCTCGTTTACCCACCTTCTAAGAGCTTACTTTTTCTGGACCCCCCCCCAGACCCCCCCCGCGTTAACCTATGCTTGTTTGCTATTTTTATATTTCTGACTATATATCGTATATATATACGACTATTGTCGCAGGGAGATAGCCAAACTAGACACTTGGGCAAGACCCTAACAATTTTAGACACTTTACTAAGTGTCTAGGCAGATCCATATCTATTTTGAATCAAACATGTCCTGTTTGACTATCTACCTAGGGACTTAGGCAAGTGTCTAGTCATTTGCTCAAGTGTCTAACGTGCCTTTCGATGCTTGGTCAAACTCATGACATTATAACTGTTTCATGTTTGATAATTTAGGAAGAAGAGTAAAAGTAAATAAAGACAAAAGTAGATAGGCCTACCCAAAATTAGCAAGAATGTTTTCCCCAATATTCGAACCCGACCTTACGCATCTAATACCCAACCACAACTAATCTAAATCTACCCAATATGGCGAATATCAAACATTAGCTAGCAGGCCTACGAAATTAGACAAGAGTAACGAGAAATCTTTGAACGTTATCGAAATATATCACTAAATTCACTTAGGCTTAGCATCTCAATCATAATTTATATCTTTCCTGCCGGTGCTAGCTTCACATAATACCCCCTCTTTTGGCCGCGGGCGGCCTCGGACGGGTCCACTCAGTTAGAACACTTGATAAAAAGACTGTTACCCACAGGTACCTTAGGTACTAGTAAAGATAAAACTTGTGAAAATTACGTAAAGATAAAAAGAAACGCCAGCGGTGAACATACACCATACCACGGTTGAGCACACAACTTTTCTAACATGCTAACCGGCCGACGGTTACTACTCGAAAGTCAATCGAGACATTTTCGACAAGCTACTAGAAAAATTACCTACTACAACTCCTACCTAAAATTTCCAAATTCCCACCCCAGACCACCCAAGCACCAAAAGAGGGAGGTCTGCACTGACAGGAAACAGCATCACAAAAGAGAACGGAAACCCACTATTGCAAATATAAAGGACAAAAAGAAGTTATTATGCATTCAAACAGCAAACAAAGAGAATCAAAAATTGTACATAATTAGCAGCCAAAAATGGAATGGAATAATACGTACATAACAATGCCAATATAGAATACTAGATTAGTCGAAAACAAACAGGAGAAAAACTGTCATCGTTGAGCTGTGAATTTTAAAGAAAAAAGCATAGGGAATTTTGAAGAAATGATAGCGAAACTATAAACCGTGCAACCGCTTTTGTAGAAAACAAACACCGAAAAGTGATAGTAAAGAAAAACTATACCAGCACCGACAGTTACAAAGGCTATACCGAGGTAGCGGGCACCCTGACGAAAAGTAAGTGAAATATAGTCTAAACAAACCCCAATTTTGAAATTTAATCCATACGGCTCCCTCCCCTCAAATCACAACCAAGATATTTGAACCCGAAAAAACCGATCACAAAGACAATGATTAGGCAACAAAAATCACACAAAATTAGGTTGGGGGAGAGCGCCACGGGTGTGCGATGGAAGGGACACTGGCGGTATACTCCCCAGCACCGCAGACAGAGCAATTCCCGACCGCAGACAGTCACGTAACCAAAAGCCCCTCCAGCCGGAACCTACCACGGAAAGCCGTACCAGGCCTTGAAAGGTCTCCTGACAAAGTCCTCGAGTCTAACCCAACCCAACCAAACCAAGACCAAAGTCAAACGGGACTAGAACCAGGCACAAATTATGGCCATGCAAGCCGTGCACCGCCCGGCCCAGCAACCCCATGGCGGCAGGCAGACCAGTAGAAAGTCCACACAGAAAAGAAGGCCAACAGCAGCGGCGGAAGGCCCCAAGCCTCCCAAAGGCTAGAAAGTCAACAGCCAAACCTGACCAAGCGCCGACGACATGCCAGACGAAAGCAGGCAGAAGAAGCCCACTCAACGGCGAAGTAGCCAGGACAGCCACAGGTACCGCTGCGACCATGGCTCCAGCCACAATGGAATCAAAGGAAAGGACGCAAAGCGCCCGAGAAGTCCAAAAAAGAAAAGGCCAAGGAGGCCAGCAGAGCTCAAAGATGGAGCAGGCGAGCAGGCAAGGCATGCCCACCGACACAGGAGAAGCCACAGGCAAACCACTGGGCCAGACACCATCCCAGATGGAATCAAGGCGAAGGACGCAAAGCGCCCAAAAAGTCCAAAACAAGAGGCCACGAAGGCCACCACCACATGGTGCCTATCCAAATGGCAACCACACAAAAGCATTGTGCGGCCCAAAGTCAAAACCGACAGCCAACCAGACCGAAACCAAATCCTCGGCCACCCAGCCAAACAACCAAACACCAGGACATGGTCATAGCAAGCAGTTCAAAAGCCTGGCAGGTGATGAAACCAGTAGGGATCCGGCACCCACAGCCACCGACCAGTCAAGGCGGTACCCAACCGCGCCAGACCAAGCGCCGAAGCAGTGGCCCGTAAGATCCAACCCAAACCAGCTGACACCACTCCTGGGGAGCACACCCGGCACTGAGGAAGGGGGTCGGCACCGGCACAGCAAACGAGGTTAGCTAAAATACACAAAAAACAAAAATTAAGGCAATCATATAAAGCACATCAGAATCATGATTAGAAAATGGCAGGAATTAACAGAACAAAATACTGACGACACATAGTTACAGTCCCACCTACGACTTTAGTACCTCCAGAACCGATGGGAAAAACGCGGCCCCGCTTAGCGGAGGAGAACCCCAAAGGCCTGTGCTTATCAAAGAGAATCTCAAGGCTAAGTTAAACGAAATCAAAAGGAAAAAGAATGTTAAAGAGCGTGCGGCCCACCTCCCCGGTGTGCGGAGACCAGAGCGGCTCGCAG
The DNA here is from genome assembly GCA_030248195.1 of Trissonchulus latispiculum. Classification (NCBI taxonomy): domain Eukaryota; kingdom Metazoa; phylum Nematoda; class Enoplea; order Enoplida; family Ironidae; genus Trissonchulus; species Trissonchulus latispiculum. Next base: position 61,273 of record JASAND010009376.1, on the reverse strand, counting down.
TTTAACACTCCAAAAGAGAGTGTGAAAAGGTAGGAACACCAAAAGTTAAAAGTTGTAATAAGGATAAAAGAAAAATTCAATCTGCTGCGTGGAATTTAGAAAAAACAACGAAAATCACAAATCAAAGTTTATTCGAATGAGAAAACGAGAATTCGAACAAAATATAGTCAAGAAAGTAAACGTAAAAGTATCAAAGAGAAATGTTTATTCGTACTAGACTCAGAGAAAGAAAAAGAAAATTTCCAAATCGTTTACAAAACTCAAAGAATCTTTAAGAGATAGAAGAATCTAGTAAGCAAAAATTTATAAGCTAAATCGGAAACCCGAAATGGATAAATTTATCAAAAAGAAATCATCTAAAAGAATCAAAGGTAGAACGACATACGTCAGAAAATCAAGAAGACTAACCCACACAGCAGATAAAAGTCAAATGTAAAAAAGTAAATAGAAAAGAAAAGAAAAGACCCCCCCCAAGATAAAATAGTAAACAACGGAAAAAGGTAAAAAGACTTTTAAGCACCAAATTTAGCACCAACCCGTAATAAAAGGGGCAAGAAAATACACAAAAACTGCATGAGAACACTCTTAGGGCGGGACGATCCGTCCAATCGCCGCCCGATGGGTCCGCTGCCGCTGGTTCCAAAGATCTTCGAGCTCACGGTTTAAATTTGGAAACAATTGGAATCATCATGACATTGCTCAACCAATTTCGGTTCTGTTGCTGATGGACGCGTGACCTCACTAGTAATTTGATTTTGAGACAAATTTTGCAGTTGATGTTTGGGCAACCCAATACCCCAATCTGGGTCTCGAGTTGCCTTAACCAGCAGTCGGCAACCAGAATCGCGCAAAAAACCGACAAAATCAGGGCAGGCTTTGGCCTTGGCGCGCAGAACTTCTAGCATAACAAATGCCCGCACGTGCATGTCTTTTCCCTGCCACATACGCCGAATAACCGAATCAGGTGGTAACCACACTTTAACAATGGGGGGTTATGGGGGGTACGGGAACCCGTCACAAATTGGAGGTTCGGTACAAGGGCTACTAAAATCAGAGCCAAGGGACAAGGGACAGTGCCAGGAAAGGTAGGTCAAACTGAAACGTAATGGAAATTTTATCCAAAAATAGCTAAAATGTTTTAAATTTTCAAAATATTACCAAAAACTCGCTAAAATCTGCCTTTTTTGCTCTACAATGGCTGTAAAATAGCTAATTTTGCGCTGAATTCGCTCAAAATTTGCAAAAGTTGCACTTTTTCTAGTAGACTTTCTGCTGTGACCCTCCCCCCAAATTTGAGATAAGGTACAAGGGCAGGTAAAATTTGGGCTAAAAGAGGTACAGGATCGCTCAGGAATTGGTACCCTTGTTAATGTATGGTTGTAACCAACCTAAACTTTGTTCAGCTGCAAATTTACAGTTGAACGGATTCAGCATTTGAGCGCATGCAAGCCTCAGCTGGGGCATGCCAGCAAGCGATAAAGAAGAGTTTGCGAAATTGATAAACTTGCTCTGCAGTTCGAAAGTACTAACACCACAATTCAACCCACCCGTTCGCGCCCGGAACCTCCTTCGGTTCGAGACGAAACATATTGGAAGCCGGGTCATTGGCGCCTTGGAAGATAGAAATCGGGTGAATGTACGGAAAATTTGATGCGCGCATGAGAACGTGTTGCAGGCAGGCATTCATCGGTGACGGCCTGAGCCACCTCAACGATTTTCTGCGACCTAGATTTCCAAACTTTGAGCAAATCTGCCGACTGCTGGAAGCGCAAAACAGATGGATAGACGTTGATAAACGGAAAAAAATCGAGACACAAGATCAGATAATGCGGCAACTTTGTAAGGGCCAAAGCCAACAACCTGAAAAGATTCAAAAAGAACTTGATCATCGCACAAAATAGCAGGAAATTTGATTGAAAATTTCCAATATTCAGGATCTTCCATCTGAATACGATAAGAAGAATAAGAAACAGGCTCCAATTTATCCCACTTGATATCAGGAATGGCCTCAGGAAAAAATCTTGATAACATTAAAATATTGTTCCATCGAAAAATCAGTCAAAGAAAATGGGGCATGTTTCAACGTTCTCAAATAATTATCCCAATAGTTGAAAGAATTCGTAGAATAGGGATTCAAAAGTGAAGGATCAGGTTTCAATGAAAAAACAGGCAAGGTCAGTACCTGCCACTCGAATTCTGAGTAAACCCGCAACGGAACTGCCCTACGGTCACACAAAATGGCTGATTAGACTGCCTGGTGATAAGCCGAGTCGATTTCCTGTAGACCATCGAATTTTGGAGCCCCTAAAAGGGCACCATCATCAGTAGTAAGGCCCGGCGACGGAGGTCGCATAGACTTAGTCTCCCGGTCTAGAGAGAACCCACTACGGTGCGTGATGTGCGGTGGTGGGTTCGCGTCAAATCAAGGAATCGGTTTTTCCACCAAATAACGCGCCGAATACTTGAACAAGACTGGCTTCGAATTGGCAGGATGCTCCCAAGGGGCTGCCAAACACTCAAATTGCTGATTCAAACTCGCAAAAGACAAAAAATGTTCATCAGGCCACCTAATCACATGAGAAGATGGAAGCGCTGCTGGATCCCGCAGTGTGAAAGTCTGCAATGGAATATTCAATTTCAAAGAAGGAAGATTTTGATCTTTATGAAGTGGAAAATCACGCTTTGCGTACTTAGGACCAGTTGACACAGGTTGAGGCCTCCTGAGCCTCCGCAGATCCGGAAGTCCCAGGTTGTCCAGAAATGGACGTGGCCTCGTCCGAGCTAAAACGTGTCGTAGTACGTGAAGCCGGGACTGAAGAAGAACGAGAGGGGCGACCTGTGCCCGGTGTAGCAGAAAAAATAGGATCGGGAGACAATCCGAAGCCTGCAGATGGAGTAACGACAGACGGGACGCCCCCTTGCTCCGAAAAAGTCAAACCTGGAAAAATAATTTGCAAAAATTGAGCGAATTTGTCGAAATTGAGCGCATGCGGTGCCAAAACGCGTCAGAAAAAGAAGTACGAGCCGCGACAGGCAATGAGCCCAGACCTGGTGTACGAAAATTTAAATATTACCGTATACCAAGATTCACGTAAATTTGCCGCCTGTTGTAAATTCGGCTTGGTTTTGAGCGTTCCAGATGGGGACTGTAGGGGACGGGGAGGAAGAGGGAGGAGCGGAACGGTAGGAAGGACGGGAGTGGGACATGCGCAGGGGACAACTCATACGCGGCTGAAACGTAGACGTAGAAGCAGAAGGATTTCCCAAAAACTGAAAAGAATCATGAACAGTTGGAGGGCGCACGTCTCTTGTACGAGTAATCGTGACGCCAGCAAAACTTGAAGAAACAGCCAAATTTAAACGTTGCGGATCCGGCCATGCTCCGGGAGGAGCAGAAACCGGTTGGGGTGGAAGCTCCGCAGTAATTTGTTCAGTCAACGAAAGAGTATCAGACAGCAAATTTGCAGGTACCAAAACGGAAGCAAATTGTTGAGACCCTTGTTCGGTCTGATACGGCAAAACTAGTCGAATCCGAAGGAGACTGATTTTCCTCTGTATAAACAACATGAATAGCCGCTGCTGGCAGATTTGACTGCTCAGAGAGGGGGGAACGGGTAACAGAAGGGATGAGAGGGCGAAGGGGGGTGGAGGGAAAAGGCGAGTCCTCAGCTGGAACACCCACCTGAGAAGGTGGCCGAGAAGGCACCTCCCATTTCGGAGGGGGCGTCTCTGGCCTGGGCTCGTTTTCTTCATCAGAAGAATTTGATGAGATGTCCAACGTTGCTGAGGGAAGCACCTCAGGCACCTCATGCTGCTCTGCTGCCTTTTCATCTAGTTTGCGCTCCTCGCGTTCTTTGTCCGATTTCGGTTTTTTCGGAACAAAATTGTACTCAGGTTCCTCGCCAGCTAATTCAATTTGACAAGCGCTCGGAACTAACACTGGATTTGGACGATTCACCACCGACATAAACAATTCTGAATTCAACACCTCCTGAAGTTCTAAAGGAGGAGCTTTGGACAAAATTTTGACATCCACTAAGTTTTGGATGTGGCGTCTGTCACCATCAATATGAGCAATTTGCAATTTTGACAAAGGTCGCAAAACAGGATCATCCATAACCTGAGAAACAACAGAATCTTCAAAACGTTCTAAAGTATCGCACTGCGAAATTTGACTCACAGTTTTTGTGCGCTGCAAAAGTTGAAAATGTTCCATAGAAAAGGAAGGACAAGCGCGCAGCAAACGCTGAACCACTAGAGCCAGATCAAGAGCATCTTTGATCGCATACGCAATTTCAGATGGCTTGAAAAAAGACATAAAGTCATGCGCCGAAATGTCCTTACACAAGTGTCCCGGAGATTTCGGGACATGCTGCTGTAGCCACCCCATGGACAAGTTCTCATGCAGTTTTGGGGGGAAGACACCTCTGATTGTTCTCATCAAACCAAATATGGGGACCCCGCATTGGATGTTCAGGTTCAGGGGGAAGTATCTTGAGGACCATTCTGTGAAAAGTAAAGCGATAAAAATGGTTTATATCAACTAAAGACTTTCTAGCGTCAATGCCAAGATTTCCTAGGATCCGACGCGCATCACACAAAGCATTAGCTGCCAAAATCGGAAAAGCCGTGTTATACAGCAGCGGTTGTAACGCATACCGTAATAGTTTCCAAGACGGAACTTGTAGGTAGATGGCGTGAACCATCACCACCGTAATTCGTAGGCCTGATTCAAACGGAGATTCAGTAGTCGGATTCAAAGCATCAATTTTCTCTCAAAAAGCTGTTATATGGTTCGGAACCGCAAACTGTAGGGTCGTCGCAGAGTGGCCCGTAGGGATATTCATCTATTTCTGTGAATGGCCCTCAACATCCAATACAAGGTACCCCGCCAAAAACAGACTACGCACCTCACCGAAGAGGTCAGCAACGTCAGTAATCACACACGTAGCTGAACGTAATTTTTCAGACAAATATGTCGTCTGATGAACCGTATTCAGCCAGTCCTCCCGCCAGCGTCTGTCGGCTATAGAGGCAAACTCAGTTTTTGGGGGAGGCGTTTCTGCAAAGGCGAGACTCAAATCCTACAAAAAAATAGGTGCCAAAGCTGCTGTATTGGATTTACGTTTTTCTGAACGTTAACGTTTCCTAGAAGAACGAGACTGACGAGAAGCCGCCGATTTTCGTGAACGCGCGGGTTTCTGAGATTTGCTAGAAGTACCCGGAGAGGGATCCGAAACCGTTTCAACGTCTACTGTGACCTCCTCCGAGGTATCTTTTTTGGAAGGCTGATAACTCGTATCAGATTCTGAAGTTCGAGACTTTTCACACGCTGAGAACGGCGCAACTGAGAACAGGGAGGGGCAGCGTGGCTTCTGATGACTTTTTCCAATCTCGAGCAGCACCCTTTTCGTGCAAAGTTTCAGCTAAAGGCTGTTCGGGGCTAGGCTCGCGCTCCAAAGTTTCAGGTTTATCTTAATGACGACGTTTTCGAACCATTTTATCCACCCGACAGACGCTGTGGGTAGACTAACTGACCCTATCAGAAATCAAAAAAGAATAATACCGCCTGATAAATTCCTTTGAATCGCTCCTGACAACTAACCAAAAAACCGTGGACATGAAACCAGGGCCTCCTGACCACCAAAACCAACCAAGAAATCAAAACCAAATGGCCAAAGCAATCCTGAAGCAAAAATAATTGTAGTGCGCCACACAAAAGCGAAAGAAAAACCCAAACCAAAACTACAAAATTGAAATTTACAAAAGGTTAAACCCGCAGAAATATAAGACAGAAAACCCGAATGAAAGAAGTCTACAGAAGAGAAAACTAGAGGTACCCGAAAGTACGTAGTCAAAGGATTTCAAGATTTAGTATGTCAAGATTAAACAAGTACGTATTGTACCGTTCAAGGGGATTCAACAATATAACTTTGGGAAAGTGAAATGAAAAACAAGATTTATGAAATTTATCCTAAGTAAGAATACGTGTATGCAAGAACATCAAAGGAAATTTAAGAAAAATTTATTACTAAACGATAGAAGACAGGATGGTGCCAAACTGAGTTACACAAATATATAAACACCTAAAATAGTAAAAAGTAAAATGCAGTTAAAAGCTAAAACAAAAGAAAAAGATGCGGCAGGGCTAAAACAAAAAGCTTAAAGCGAACAAAAGACATAGGTGAGGCATACAAACATACAAAGTACAAAATATACGCGGCGATACAACACGGGATTAAGTGAGGAACGTTTTGAGAATGTAGTCTAACCAGATATAAGAATCTCAGGTTTTTGTAGATCTTTGAGCTAGTACTATATATGTTCTACTCATCATTACGACAGCCTAGTAAACGAGCTGCTTTTAGTACTAACGTGTTATGTGTCCTCATAAACATTAACCAACAGGTTATGGGCCCAGAAAGCGCGGAGCGGGTAAGCTTTCGATGGTGTTGCATCTAAAGGCGGTGAGGACCATTTTATTGGCTGATATAAAGAAAGACTACAAAGGATTGACTGTGGCTGTTGGGTCGTAGATTTTGATATCGCGGCCTGGACGCCGTAGGCTGCGTTTTTTCAAAGAAACAGGACAAGGAGTCCAGGATGAAAGTCACTATTAAAGGAATGTCGGATTCTGGTGGAAGTGCGGTTATTTGTCCGATCCAAAGAGCTCTGGGCTTAGCAAAGCTACGGAAGTCAAAATGTTCTTCCGCCGTCGGTGTAGATAAAGGACGGGCCCAGGCTTTAGTCTCCCAACAGGAGAAGAAGAGGTTGTAGGAGTGCCTACAATGTTTGGTCGGTGGTAACTGCTGGAGTTCCAGTATGTCTTTAAAATCGACAGTCGGTGTGTCTCTTCTAGAATTGAATAGCTCATTTTGCCGAAAGATCTGTTATGAAGAAATGTCTATGGGCTTTAGATCTGGTTGACTAAGGGAGAGTGTTGAGAATGTAGTCTAACCAGATATAAGAATCTAAGGTTTTTGTAGATCTTTGATCCAGTACTATATATGTTCTACTCATCATTACGACTGCCTGGTGAACGAGCTGCTTTTAGCACTAACATGTTATGTGTCCTCATAAACATTAACCAACAGAACGGCTTAAGACAATTCACGTGAATTTTCTCAATAGGGGGATCTGCTTTCGTCGTAGACTGAATTTCAACATTTGGAGGTTCCTGAACTTTGACCACCCGGAACGGTCCCTCGAACACTGGCAAGTACTTGCGGCTTGCCCACTTCGGTATATTCGTCTTTGAAATATCTTTCCATACTAGCATGCCTTCTTTGTAATCAACTTTCTTAACATTCGCGTCATAGTCATTTTTACGCTTTTCCAAAATATTTTCCATGTGTTCTTTCCATAGATCACGAGAATAACGTAAACGTTTACGCAGATCTTGCACGTAAAGACGAGATGAAAGGTGTAGTTGTCGGATCAGGCAGTTTCAAAACGTTTTCAGAAAACAGACGAGGGTCACGCCCATGCAGGAGATAGTATGGAGACTCTCCGGTAGAGGCATGTGGGGCTGTCCGATATACGAACAGCACCCAAGGGAGGAGGGTACCCACTACTCCCTTTCGAAAACCAACATACATTTGCGTATCATGCCTTTAAGGGTACCATTGAGTCTTTCATTAGCACCATTTGATTGTGGGTGATATGCTGTAGTACGTACTTTTCGCGTTCCCATAAGTTTACAAAGGTCATCCATAAGAGTAGAACACGAAAGGGCGCTCCGATCAGTCAGAATTTCACGAGGGGCCCCATGAACTGCAATAATTTGTTCTGCCAAAAGTTTCGCAATAGTAGTCGTCTGTTCATTAGCCATAGCGAAGGTCCACTCCCAACGCGTAAAAAATCGACCATTACCAAAACTTTGGAATTACCCGCGGATGTAGGAGGAGCATGCATAACATCCATGCTGATCCTTTCAAATGGTGCCTCCACCGGAGTAAAAAATTTCATATAGGCCTGAGGCTTGCGAGGGCCGGGATTGCAAGCCACACATACTTGGCAGCATTCGAGAAACCGGGTACGAGAAAGAGTGTCCCAATAATACCTGGCGGCTATTATTTGATAATCAATATCTGTTTTGCCAAAACCACCTGCAGCGTCCCAAATATCAGGAAAATTTAAGATCATAAGTTATAACCGCCGCTGATTACGACGGGACAAACAACAATCTTTTAAACTAATTTTCCAGTTCAAAAGGGCACGTTTTGCTGCATCGGCAAAAAGGGCAGTTGCTACCGATTCAGCTGCAGTTAGAGGATCAACATCGATCTCTTCTTCAGAAGTACGTACAATATCCCCGTTCCGAGGGATACGTGAAAAGGCCTCATCAAGGAAAGATCCGTAGGATGATATTTTTCAGTTGACACTCTATACGTACGGGACTCAAACCCAGGTTCTCCCGGATGGATCTTACGAGGCAAAAATTTTCGAAATTTCTTAGGCGGAGAAATAAAAGGAGCCGGCAAAGCTACTGCTGAGGTGTCCACGCCCTCACACTGTTGCCCCTGAGAATTCGGGACCTCAGTGTGAGGCTGAGGCTCAGACGCCCAAGACTCCACGATTTCCGAGAAGGCAACTGGTACCGTTGGCCAAGATTGTTTGGCCTCTTGAGTAAAATCAATCAAATCATCACCGGAAAATAAGCAGGACTGTAAAATTTTTGCATCCCCATCCACAATTTTGAGGAAACTACCCCTTCTTTTAGAGGAGACTGTGGCTCAAGGAGGGGCCGTAACCCCCTTAGCACACGAAGTCGCTTCCGGGATTTTATCAGATTCGTCAAAAAATTCATTCAGATGTAGGGGGCCCACCCCGTCTTTTAGCAGGAGGACCCCTTGAGTAGAGTCTGCATCACAATTTAGAACTAACGGATCGTCAAAAGGAGAATCAGAAAAAGACCCCGTGAATGGAGAGGAAATTTGGGGAGGAGGGGTCCCAAGGTCCTCATCAATGATAAACAACATATCCGATTCATACGTATCTATGTTAACTTGGGCTCCGGTGACTGGCAACGGTACCTCTAGGTTGGGGTCTGTGTCGAAACAGTCCTCAGCCGGGCTGATGGACCCCAACACAGTAGCCTTGATCAATTCAACCGGACAATTTGTTGGATTAGCTACCAAGAAGTCAAAAACCTTTTCCCTAGGCACAACAATCCCCCCATAAGCCAAAACACGATTTATATGTACAAAATCATCAAAGGTTCGAATAGGTGGGAAGTCTCGGTCAGTCTTGGGGAGACCCGGGCTTGAGCCCAAACCTCCGAGGAGGGAGGGACCACCACGTCAACTGCTAGGACCACTGCAAAACTGTAGCATTCCGGGTATTCCATTCAGCTCTCAACTGGTCAGGGGTGAGTAAATCGTGGTCCAACGTCCTCATATAAACTTTATTCTGAGAAAGAATAATATCCCAAGAAAAAGCTTTCATAAAGTCAGTACCTAACAAAATATCCCTGTAAAATTCGGGGGGCCACGTGAAATTGCCATCCGAATTGAATTTGACCAACCTTAAAAGGCAGAAATGCTTTCCCAGTCAATTTCAAAAAATCATTTCCTGGTGTTCGTACCTTAATAGGATTCAGGTAGTGGACCACGATTTCTGCGCCCGCCCTGAAGAGACGTTCAAGGCCCCCCGTGCTAATGATTGAAATGGACGCCCCGGTATCGACAATTGCAACCAACTTTTGTCCGTTAACATCGATTAAAATTGCTTGAGTATTTTCACCCGCTGCTAAAGCTGATTCAAGATCAAGTTCCGGGACACCCCCGGTTCGGCAAGAGCTGAATGGCCCATAAGATCTGAAATTTGTACGACGCAATCAGAACCTACCTGTGAGGCCGGTGTGGCCTCCGTTTCAGGAGGAAGGAGCTCCTGTTCTTGCTGTTCTTGGACGCAATTCGCGTCCTCAGCTGGTGCAGAATCATGGGTAGGTGGTTCTGGAGGGGTCGTATAGGGAGTTCCTGGACCCACCAAACTGGGAGAGCCCCCCGCACACCAGGAATCCGTCGGCTCAGCTACATTCATCCAAATATTATTCGAGTCAAACTTGTTTGACCACAAACGAAGAAAGAGTTCAGACATCTCTCCAATATGCATCCGGATAGCATCAAAATATTTAGTCATAAATTCGTGAGTTTGACCGTGAGTAGCCGCTAGTGTAGAAAAATTCCTGTGAAGCAACTGAAATTTTTGAGCCACTTGAAATTTTGAGCCGCATCAAAAGACAAATCTGCCCCCAAAACCTGTTCCTGGGTTTCCCCCGGCTGATCTGTGAGACCTAAACGTTTGTAGTCGGGCTCAATCTGTAACATGTTAATAGACAATTGCGAAACCATCTGATTTACCTGCTGAGCCGTAAGCAGGTGGAGCCGTTTGGGGGTTTCTACCCCCTCTTTTAGGCTGGGCCCCGCCCCTACTGGGCCATGAGAAGCTGGTACAAAATCTGCATTGAAACAGGGAGGTCCGGAGATTCTCGCTCCCGCCCCCTGGTACCGCGGCTGACCCATAGGCAAAGCCGACCGCGGCCGTGCCACAGCGCCAAGCGCCGCCACACCTGACTGCCACTGAGGCTGCATAACTGAGGCCGACTCTGCGACGCATACTGCCACGGAGGCAGATACTGCTGTAGGGCCACCGCATAACCCGGGGACTGAAGCGCCGGGTGAGGCTGTGGATAGTATACCGGCTGAGGAGGGACCGGAGAGTAGGTCGCCACCACATCAACTTGTGCCTGAAATTTTGGTTGTTCCTACCTTTATAACTCGGGGGAGCTTTCGACGGGTCTTTGTCCCAACAACGATCTGGATGATGTTCCCGTTTGTTGCAGTGTCGGCAGGGAGGGAAGCGTGTTTTCTTCTCCTCTTCCATTTCCTTGAGCTTATTAAGAAATTTTGTCTCAAACCAGTCCTTCATCTCCCGCAGCTCCAGCCTGGTCGCCGTAGTCGAATCGAGGGGCACCCAGAATTCCCCCGTCCCTAGGAGAATTCTGGGTGCCTAAATGAAAAACGGGAGCAGCAAAGGCTTGTTGGTCCGCCAATCCAGGTTTTGAAATTCGTGACTCCAGTTTATCCAGAATAAGTAAGATTTCGTCCAATTTGGGCTCACCTTTTCCAAAATTTGATGCCAAAGCCGTCGTATATTCCGAACGGATACCATCGAAGAGTTGCTGCACGCAGTGCCTGTTCCGTTGCGCCTGTGATGGCCAAATTTCCAAAGCTTGAGATTGCAGCTCCGACACATACTGACGGACGGTTTCGCCAGGCTGCTGGACTCTCTGAGCGAAACGATGAAATTTTTCCGAAACCGATTGCTGAGGTTTAGGAAATTGGGCGAACATCATACGTATGAACTCATCCAATGACTCGACAACTTTTGGACCAATTTTCGAAGCAAAAGTGAGGGCCTTACCAGACAGTTTGTTCAACATGAGACGGGCCCAATGATCCCGAGGGATTCCTTGCACAGTAGCTGTTGAGACAAACTGAGGTAACCAGTCTTCAAAATATTCGAAAGTCGGCTCAAAACGAGGAATATCATATAAAATTGCCATATACGTACGATACAATTGAGCATTATGGCAACCGACTGAGGCATCTGTGGCCTGCATAGTAGCTGAAGTAGGGTTGGGCCTCGTCCGAGGGGGGCTCCCCCTGAGCGGTCAGTAACTACCCGACAAACTGCCTGGTCCGGCTGTGCCGAATTTGATGACTGGTGGTCCGCCTGTTGTTGAGTCGAAGAGGGGGCCTGCTGAGTAGAAGTTTCGGGCGGATTCAGATAGTATTCTGCGGAGTACCCGGTACTGGTCCGGATACATAGGAGCCAACTGAAGCTGTGGGCTGTGACTGTTGAGACTCGAAATATTGTTGTTGATCTGAGTCAAAATACAAATTCTGATCATAATAACCATGCTGAGCATAATAATAATAATAATTTGGATCATAATATCCATAGCCAGCAGCCTGGGGGCCTATCACTTTTTGTGGCGGAGCGTGCTGTTGCTGCTGAGGCTGCGGGTCAGGCACTGCGTGGGGATGAGGTCCACAATTATGCTGATTAAGACCAGTCTGCTGAAAGGCAGTTGCATTCTGCTGTTGCAGTAGGACATTCGACTGAGTTGGACACGGGCCTTGAGCAGGACAAGGGGCCGAAGCCTGCGACGTAGCATGTTCAGGCCGCAAATTCTGCTGGGACTGATTTTGAGCTGGGAGCATCGTCGTTTGTCCAGTGCCATATGAATATTGTGACTGTGGAGAGACAGGGGCTCCACTTCCATTCGACTCCGACTGAATATGGCCGGTTGGGGAGGGACCAGGTTGGGGGGCAGCAGGGGTCAAAACCCGTGCAAGCCCTTCTGATTCAGGCGGAAGACCTAATGAAGCTCGCCGATCCCCAAAAAACTTGTCGGTCAACCGGTCCACTAGTCTGTTGTAATATTCTGAAATGTTTGCCAAATATTTCCTCCTCAGACGGTAGCACAGACTGACCCGGGGGAGCAACCGGACCCCCCGCCGCCTCCGAAGGAGACGTATTGATAACACAAACCTGCTCTAAACCTACAGCCGAAGCTGAGTTTTCTCCCTGAACTTCTGGAGTGGGCGTTGGGGGAAGGGGGGTTGAGAGGAATTTTGGAGGGTTAGCCCCCCCATTCTGCACCATCTGATTGGGAGAGGTAACTGGAGGACCAAAAGCTTTATTTAGCATGTGGGAATAGGACGGGCGCGGAGTTTGGTCTGTTCTAGAAGCGGTCGTTTGGGGCTGGGACTGACCCCCTGCCTGGGTCCACGGGGGGGGGTGGACCTCTCATACTGACCGGGACATGCGTTTGGCAAGACGGAATATTCTGATTATGCGAAGAATTCCCCCCCCCAAGTTTGCAGAAGGATCGTGGTGGGAATGAAAGGAATCCCCCAGGCGCGATAGGGAGCCCCCCCTCGAGTTCCAGGTGGAACCTCATCTTGGAGGGGTGGGCCGGAATATTCACCAAGCTCGCGCGGGTCCCCCCGGTCCATAACTGGCGCTTGCTCGCAACACCTCTGGCGTAAAACTAAATGGTTATATTCGTCTGGATAGTCTAAATTTTGCAAACATTCGAAACAAGTAACCCCTAAAAGGGGAAAAATTCCTTCCTAAGTGTGTTAGAAACACTTTGCCACTGTCGGTCGGTAGCAGTAGGGTTATCCAGTTTAGGGTTGATACCTTGAATTACACTGAAAATGTTTACTTATAGTATGCTGAAATACTAAAAACCAGCACCTTAACACATACACTGACCTAACGAAACACCTTAGCCTACCTTAGCCAAAAGTAACTGATAGGGAGAGTGTGACATTTCCCTTCCCAGTTTAAGGTGATGATTCCTTTTGGAGACCTCAACTTTGAACCATTATTACTCAACCATTACTTGGAGTTAACAAGCCATTTTTACGTCAAAATGCAGCGTAACATTTGCTCTTTCTAATGAATACAACGAAACTAACTTTAGTTCTTGGAAATTATTTTACTGCATTTTCGAAGTAATTTAATTTTCCAGATTTTTTGCAGACTAAAGTAAATGAGGCATCGGCCACATCATTCGATTCCACTATCAAAGAGCTGGGGACCCTTTTTTAGTTATTATGAAACCGCTCTTCGTTATAAAAAATTAGCTAAAATGTATGCGCAACCTGGATTTTGCTTACTTTTCCCAACTTTGGCAAGCGACCACTTTAGCTAGAAAACAGCAATCGGGACAACTAAAAAAGGGTCCCTGGGTATTTTAGTGTAAAACACGTCCAGTAAGTGGCAACCATCTAGCTTGCATAGTAAATGCTCCACAATCGCTGGAAAAATTTGGTCATGTTTTTGCAAAAACTACATTTTCTATGCTAGCAGCGTACGGGTAGCAGTTAGAAGATTATACTGTCACGGATAATCGGTCTCGACGAGACCTTCAAATTGACACCCGTAGTTTAATTTTGCGGCTTACGTAGCTCAAGAAATGGTGGATTATTTGATTTCTGCAAAAACGACAAGTTTTTAATACCAAAATAAGAAAATCAGCTACCCTATATCTCACTATAGAGAAAAGCTAGAAAGGTACTTCAAAAAGCAAAAATGTAGAGCTCAACAAGATCTTTTGAATGAATATAATCATAGCTGTACAGCAACTGCCAACTGTCAAAAATTGACAAAAACCACCTTGAACGCAGACGTCGAATTTTTGAAGCGGAATTGCGCGGAGGGTGTTAGAATGCTAAAAGAACTTATATTGGAAAGTTTCATTAAATTTCATCTTGATTTGGCCCGTCAATCAATAATATGTGCCCAAAAGGAATCACCTCCTTAACTAGCCTGCCAAGTGATGCTAGGAACCAAGCCGAAATCTCAGGGACGGGCTGATTGCTTACTTGGTTACACTAACACTAATTTGTACATTTTTAGTAAAAAAAGGTAAAGGTAAAAAGTAAAGGTAAAAGGTTATTAGTTAATTTGCCAGTCAGATGCATTGCTATATGCAGTCTCAGCAAAGCACAAGCTTAATGACTCACAATTAATCCGCTCCGAGACTTTAGGCATAGCGTTGCCCACATAAATTTAACTTAGGGTAAGCAATGAGCAATCAAGCTGCGTTTTATTTCGGACGCATATAAACCATAGTTTTACGTTTACGTTTGCGTCTCTTCTATCCTACACAGGTCTTGCGGTCACTGGTAGTGGAAATCTGTCTTTTCGGAAATTTGAACTGGCTAAAGGCCCTAACATTTTTAACCAAAACATTTAGTTGTAATCCTGCTTCAATTTGCGAACAATTGCAATTCAGTATACTTTGTGATAGCTTTAGCTGTAACTACGCAGCTTCGCCAAGCTTAGCTTAGCTATCGCTGGAGTTTGCAGCGCCAGGGTTGGGAAAAGTAGGCCAAATGCAGGTTGCGCACACATTTTTGCTAGTTTGCCTCATAACAAAGACGGATTTCATGAAATTAACAAAGGATCCCCAGCTATTTGATATAGGTATCGAGTGATATAACCGATGTCTCGCGAAAAACTTAGTTCCGTTTGCAAAAGAAATAGAAAGTAAATGTTTTTCTAAGATGCAGTAAAATTTTTTTGAAAACCAGGATTCGTTTGATTTTTTCATTAAAAAGAGAAAATGTTAAGCTATATTTTGATATGAAAGGTGGATTTGTAACTCCAAGTAACGAATGAGTAAATAATGGTTCATATTTGATGTCTCAAAAAGGAATCACCACCTTAAGGTGGTAGTACCACAACCGGGATGGACCTTGAACAGATACTGTATTTTAGATAGCTACGGCTTAAAATTTGACACATTTGTTCTTTATCATGTTTTGCATCAAATGCGCTTGCCTGCAACGTTGTGGGGGCTGGCTTGGTGTCTACACAATAGGAAATGTATTAAAAGTTTTGAATTTAAATATCTCCTCCCTTCCTTTATCAATTAGTTTGAAATTTTGCTTGCAAGCTGTATTAAGTTATACGCTCAGGCCGTTTTTTTAGTTTTTCGTAAAAGTGTATTTTCGATTTTTAAGCTTATTTGGAAATATTGTAAATTAGATATCTTGCCCAATAGTGCGTTTTTTCAAAACAAAGAAAACGGCCTGAGCGTATGCAGATATTAAACATATCCAGAAAAATTGGTAAAGTTTGGTTGAAGCAGTGACGAGAAAATAAAAAACAAAGAATTGGCAACTTTTCATTGTTTGCTTTGATTTTGCGAACTTGTAATGCTTTCAAGCAGCCGCAAAGTGTTTTCTGTTAAATAATGCACATAAGTAACACGGCGACAACCTCTAAAAGCCAATAGATTTAATTTTTGTATAAAATGATCTTGCATTACATTGCTTATGCAAACGGTCAACGTATCAGCCGTATGTAAAATCATCTGTAATTTATGATAGAAACCACGTACAGAAGAGATATGCACATCATCTTAAAGCGTTTTTTTTGTGCACTTTTACATGGTAGAGTAAAATTTAATATATAAAGCTTAAATAAAATTTTGATTACTTGCGCATGCGCAAAGCCACGATGGTAGCTATTCAATTATGCACTCTCTGACATCAAGATTTTGCGCAGAGATAGCTTGCCAACCAGTCTTGCTTTACCCAATGTTTTGTCAAGATTGCTTCATCCACGAAAAAATTACGTAGGAAATACCGGTAGTGGTACTACCACCTAAGGTGCTGGTTCGGGTTCGTGTATTTTTGGGCTTTAAAAGTGCAATTGTCGTTGAAATTTATTCAAATTTGCTACAATTACATTATTTACCCTATAAAACATGTTAGAAAAGTCGCGGCTTGAAAATGTGAGTTTTGGAGAAATTAGCTTTATTTCGCCATAACTTGCACTGTGACCACCCTACATGGATGAACTTATAGTCATTCGAATCCCCTCACCAAGACCTACAACTTTGCTCTTGAGAGTTTTCTTCAATTCCTTAAGGTTTAAGAGACAACAGCGAAAATTGATTTTCGAGGTCCAAAACCGGCCATTTTTCGAAAAATCAAATATTGCAAGATTTCGACAGCTTCAACAGCTCTGGTCCGTCGGTCAAGTATTGTCCATATTTGTGGTCCTAAAGGACATCTTACGCCCAAAGGAGAGCTCTCTGCGGTATCTCTGCCGGCGCACAGCAGCGAAAATGAGAAATTTTGAAAATCGCAACTAGATTGTTTTGAACACGGATTTCTCTCAACTCATGCAATCAATTAAAAAACGGCTTTACACATGTATTTTTGAGACAATTGCCGAGGGCTATTTTTCATGGTTTTGCATTTTGACTTTCAGTTCGAGAGAAATAAGCGTCCAAACTTGAAAATTTTGACGAAAATCGGACCAAATTTACGTTTTTCTCAAAATCTTGAGCTTCTTGACTCGTTAAACAATTTCACAACAAATAGCCCTCGGGAAGACATTTCTTTTGAAGCCTGAACTGGTCGCTTTTCGCGGGTTTTCCCACACTTCGAGAAATCCATGTTCAAAAATTGTTTTCATGTTATTGCAAGTCGTTGTTCAAATATTATGTTGTTCAAGCCGAAGAGTTGAAATGAGACAGTTATACTGTACCTAGGGTTGCGCCGTTAGCGAAATTACGGGGCCGGGGCCGGGCCGGGGCCTTCCCAAAGTGCGGGGCCGGGCCCGTTACACGGCCCCGGCACAACCCTAACTGTACCTAGTTGTAACAAGACATTCTAAGCTTTAAAATGATATAAAAATTATTGTTGAACTCCAAAAATTGAGCAAATGACAGTCTTTCAAAATTTGCTGCAAATACCCGAACCAGCACCTTAAAGTGATGATTCCTTTTGGGAGTTGACTGACGGCGTAAATAAAAATTAAATTTGACGAAACTTCCCAAAATAAGTTCGCTTAGCGTTCTAACACATCAAAAAATTCAAAATATTTTGACCCAAATCTTTGAAAATTTTGAAGGTAGGGTCTGGCAAATTTGGGTGCATAGATGTGTTGGGGGGATCCCTCCCTCCCGCCAAATGGACAAGTAGACATTCGTTCCTTTGGCGGAGCAACTTTAACTACAAATAAAAAGCACTGCACTACATTTTAGTACATCAAATGTAGTAAATGTAGGTGACGCACTTTTAATTTGTAGTTCCACCAATTTTGAGATTTTTTGAGTTTGTGTTTGCTCCTACAGAGGAACAGCGGCGTACCGCCTAGCTAATAATAACGGAGTGCTAACAATAAATTTTTGTCAAGAACTACAAATTAATTGCTGTAGCGTAGTGGAACCGTCATTTTAGTGCTGATTTGGAAACTGGTGTCGTTTAATTTGTAGTTGCTCAGCAAAACCATAACAGCCTAAGACATTTGCAGCCGAAAGTTGTCGGCTTGTCCGTTTCTAACAAAACTGCGACGGGGAAGCAGCATAGTTCCTTTGGGGTGGGGAGCACACATATGGAGGGAGGCGGAGGGGGGGGGGGTTGGGAAGGGTGGAGGGGGGCCCCACCAAAACGACAAATTTTGGCGAGCCGTCCCCCCAGATTTCTGGATTTTGCCACATCCCCAACTGTTTGGAAAGAAATGGAAAAAAATCGAAAATTTGGGAGGGTTTTTGACAAGCTTCTAGCATAGGTGTGGTTGGCGAAAAAAGTGGGGTGGGGGTTCAGAAAAAAAGTAGGGAGGGGGTTTGGCGAAAAAAAGGGGGCGGGGGTCGCCAAAAGTCAATTTGGAGGGGGGGTCAGAAAGATGTTCGAGGGGGGGGGTCGGCGAAAAATTTGTAGCGATTTTTAGCGTAATTACGTAAATTTTGGAAATTTTTCGCTTATTTTTGTCAATTTTTCAAAAATTTTCTAATTTTCGGCTGAAATTTTTCAAACATTTACGTACAAGCACAGTGTAGGGGTTTGAAAGTACAGTGTAGTATATAATTTAGGTACAATGTAGGCATAGATGTAATTGCGAGGGGGGGCGTTTGGGGGCATAGGTGTACCACCTGTTTGGGTTGGGGGGGAGTAGAAGGTCCAAATTTGGCTCGGGGGACCCCACCCAAATCCGAAATTTGGGGGGGGGACCCCCCCAAACTGTACCCAAGTTTTTTTAGCTAAAAATGCTCCTTTTTCGATGTACAGTACATTAAACGTACTTAAAAGCTTCTGTCAATAGTTTTCGTATGCGAAAATAGGGCTTGAAAATTGACAAATTTGTGCTAAAATATGCCTAAATTAGCCCAGATTGTGGTTTATAATTGCATATATTATCTTTTAATTGCTATAAATAACCATCTTTAGCTGTTTATAGGTGATTTATAGCCTATTTTTCAAATTTTTTTCAAAAATTTTCAGAAGTTGCAAAAATTTTTTTCAAAAATTTTGCATTTTCTACTTGGTTTGGACCCAATGTTAGGGGGGGAGGGGGGTTTGAGCTCGGCTTGGGGGGGGGAGTAGTTGAGGGGGGGTAGGGGGGGAGGGGGGTCTGGCGTCTCCGTGGGGGAGGGTCCCACAGGGGGAAAACTGTAGCCTGGTTCACCTATGTTTGGGGGGGTAACCCCCCAACCATTTTTGCAACCCCCCCCACAAAGTTTTGGGGGCCCCGGCCCCCCCCCAACTGGGGGGGGATAGTCGCTCCGAGTGCGCGAAAATTGGCCAAAAATTGGGTATTTTTAGGGTAAATTTTGCAAATTTTTTCAAAAAAGTCCAAATGTTTGGCTTAACGTGTTTATTATCGCGAGAAATACACGTTTATAACGGTTTTATGGACTTCTAGATTTCATATTGACCTTATTCTGGACTTAGAAACATGTTGGCAATCAACTTTTCGAGTTTAAAACCCCTGCCTAGTGTTAAAATTACTTCATGACTTCATGTTTTTCGGCTTTAGCAATGGCTGAAAATGCGATTTTTGGCATAAAAAATAGAATAATTTTTTTGGGGGAGGTTTGGGGGGGGGGTCGTGGGGGGTCTAAAAAAAGGGCCCCCCCCACCCAAATCTCCGTTACACCTATGAATGTAGGGGATTGAAAATTTTTAGGGGGGGGGGGGGGTCGGCCGGAGGCCAATTTTGGGGGAGGGGTAGCAAAAATTTTTTTGGGGGGTTTTCGATTCGACCCCTCCATGTGGGGGGAGGGGTCCCCCCCTAACGCACCTATGGGGGGGTAGCCGGAAGCATAGGTGTAAAGCGGGGGGAGGGGGTTGGGGGGAGTAGGTAAATCTGGGAGGGGGTTAAATTGGTCGAAAATTTTGGGTTAATGTCCAAATTCAAATCCAACTTCAACAAGTAACCCATAAAGTTGGAAAAATTCCTTCCAAAGTGTGTTAGAAACACTTTGCCACTGTCGGTCGGTAGCCATAAGTATTTTCCAGTTAAGGGTTGATACCTTGAATTACACTGAAAATGTTTACTTATAGTATGCTGAAATACTAAAAACCAGCACCTTAACACATACACTGACCTAACGAAACACCTTAGCCTACCTTAGCCAAAAGTAACTGATAGGGAGAGTGTGACCATAGTTTCCTTTGGGGGGGGGGGGTTGGGGGGTTTACCCCCCCCCCCAAAAATTTTTGACCAAATTTACCCCCCCCCCCAGCCCCCAGATTTTTTGACTTACCCTCCCCCAACTTTTGGCTACCCCCCCCCCCGAACCCCCCCCAACGATTTTTGGACCCAAAAAGTTAGCTAAATTTGGTCCAAAAATGGTCATTTTTTGAAAAATTTTTCTAAAATTTTGACCTGAAATCGCTTTAAAACGGTGCAAAAGCGCCTAAAACGTTAAGAACAAGCCTTATTTTGATGAAAAAAGGACTAAATTACAGAAAATTTTGCATTTTTTGGCCATTTTTCGAAATTTCTGAGGTCCGAATTCTGGGGGGGGGGGTGGGGGCGGGGGAGGGGGGTACCCCCATCACATTTCGGAGGTCGGCCAAGATTTACCCCCCCCCCCCCCAGACCCAAAGTTCCAGGGAAACTATGAGTGTGACATTTCCCTTCCCAGTTTAAGGTGGTGATTCCTTTTGGAGACCTCAACTTTGAACCATTATTACTGAACCATTACTTGGAGTTAACAAGCCATTTTTACATCAAAATGCAGCGTAACATTTGCTCTTTCTAATGAATACAAGGAAACTAACTTTAGTTCTTGGAAATTATTTTACTGCATTTTCGAAGTAATTTAATTTTCCAGATTTTTTGCAGACTAAAGTAAATTTTTTCGTGAGGCATCGGCCACATCATTCGATTCCACTATCAAATAGCTGGGGACCCTTTTTTAGTTATTATGAAACCGCTCTTCGTTATAAAAAATTAGCTAAAATGTATGCGCAACCTGGATTTTGCTTACTTTTCCCAATTTTGGCAAGCGACTACTTTAGCTAGAAAACAGCAATCGGGACAACTAAAAAAGGGTCCCTGGGTATTTTAGTGTAAAACACGTCCAGTAAGTGGCAACCATCTAGCTTGCATAGTAAATGCTCCACAATCGCTGGAAAAATTTGGTCATGTTTTTGGAAAAACTATATACATTTTCTATGCTAGCAGCGTACGGGGTAGCAGTTAGAAGATTATACTGTCACGGATAATCGGTCTCGACGAGACCTTCAAATTGACACCCGTAGTTTAATTTTGCGGCTTAAGTAGCTCAAGAAATGGCGGACGGATTATTTGATTTCTGCAAAAACGACAAGTTTTTAATACCAAAATAAGAAAATCAGCTATATCTCACTATAGAGAAAAGCTAGAAAGGTACTTCAAAAAGCAAAAATGTAGAGCTCAACAAGATCTTTTGAATGAATATAATCATAGCTGTACAGCAACTGCCTAACTGTCAAAAATTGACAAAAACCACCTTGAACGCAGACGTCGAATTTTTGAAGCGGAATTGCTCGGAGGGTGTTAGAATGCTAAAAGAACTTATATTGGAAAGTTTCATTAAATTTCATCTTGATTTGGCCCGTCAATCAATAATATGTGCCCAAAAGGAATCACCTCCTTAACTAGCCTGCCAAGTGATGCTAGGAACCAAGCCGAAATCTCAGGGACAGGCTGATTGCTTACTTGGTTACACTAACACTAATTTGTACATTTTTAGTAACATTAGTTAATTTGCCAGTCAGATGCATTGCTATGCAGTCTCAGCAAAGCACAAGCTTAATGACTCACAATTATTTAATCCGCTCCGAGACTTTAGGCATAGCGTTGCCCACATAAATTTAACTTAGGGTAAGCAATGAGCAATCAAGCTGCGTTTTATTTCGGACGCATATAAACCATAGTTTTACGTTTACGTTTGCGTCTCTTCTATCCTACACAGGTCTTGCGGTCACTGGTAGTGGAAATCTGTCTTTTCGGAAATTTGAACTGGCTAAAGGCCCTAACATTTTTAACCAAAACATTTAGTTGTAATCCTGCTTCAATTTGTGAACAATTGCAATTCAGTATACTTTGTGATAGCTTTAGCTTTAGCTACGCAGCTTCGCCAAGCTTAGCTATCGCTGGAGTTTGCAGCGCCAGGGTGGCCATTGTGAAAGGCATGCTAGAATTATCGACTCCTGCTGTGGCGGACCGGCTCTCCGCATACAATAGGTCAGGATCAAACAGGTCTTTGGCATCAGATCTAATTTATTTATAATCTGAATCTGAATCTGAATCACTAGACGCTGACAATACCCCTAAGCGAAAGAAGGTAGTAAACTTTTGCACGGATTTTTTAAGCTTAATAATTCAAAATTTTGCAGGTCACCAAATGAGCAGGCGGGCTGTAGTCGCGGGCATGGGTGGTCGCGGTTACAGCAATTGGAGTCGATGGGCGCTCGCGATCGAAAAATGACTCCGTCCATGTCCTGCCCTGAGCTTGGTTTCCGGGCTGCTTCTCTTATACGCTTCAGTGCAAACTGAACTGCAGTGTTTTCATCTAATTTGCATAATCAAGGTTTTCTTTCAGTGTTAACAGAAATCTGAAGCTGCCAAAGGGGGGATCTGTTGAACAGCTTCCGTAAAGTTCAAATTCTAATTCCTGTAGACTTTGGTTTAAAAAAATTAAAATACGCGGAAGAAATTCAACTAAAATTCGCCTATACAGCATAAATTTTTCACAACGTTCGATGAGCTGATTCAAAGCAGCCTTTGAATAGCGCACCCCTTTCCAAAAAAAAAACTTGCGCAGCTAGATCTATGTGCTAAACATAGTGAACGACTCAAGTTACATTTAGAATCATACACTGTATTAGGGTACACCCATTACAAAGATTCCGCCTCCGGCGGAATAAAAAATTTATATTTTCTCCCCCACCCGAGAGAGCAATAGTTGTTTTTCTCCCCAACACATGTTCTCCACCACCAAACCCCACCCTCTGTCCACACCCCCCCCCCCCTAACTAGTTGTGTGCCACGCCGCCACAAGATTATTGTTTGGTGTACAACAAAAAAAACAAAATTTTTTTTTTTTTATTAACTATATTTTCTCTCCCCTCTCCAAAAAACACCCCAGCAGGAGGCTTTATTTTCAGATATAGTTAATTTCAAATTTGCCCTTCTCTCACGGTCCCCCCTGGTTGAAGAAAAACTTTAAACTCTCCTGCCACAATATGCAAATTAGTTTCTGTGATTCAATGCCAGTTAACAAGTTGACGATATTCTAATGAAGTAGCACAGCCAACGGCAACGGGAGGATCCTTTAAGCAAGTATGATTCTGCATGTGAACCTTATCCATTATTGTAGCGTAAGAAAGAACTAATAAAACGTTCACACAGGAACTTGAAATTGAGCCAGTGATTTATAGTTTTTACTTATACAAGTAGTGGGCACAGCCTTCAAGATCTTTGCCTAATCCCTATAATGCGAAGCCACTCGTTCCTGTCTTTTTCATGATAAAACCTTGTCAAAATTTTTGGTACTGTCAAGCGTACATAATAAATAAGAGTGTGACAAGCTCCACGCTCTTAGTTATTAGGCTTGCGACATGATCTGCACGAAAGCGGCTGATCCCCCAATTAAACCCCTCACTTCCAAGAAATTGGCACGCTATGCAAGGGCACAGAAGCTCGCAACAAACACACCTTGGACTAACTGCATAACTCAGTCCCGTTTTGGAGCTTTATAACGTAGGCATAGCGTACGAATTTCTTTGGAGTAATGGGTCTAATTTAGGAGGGGGCAGGGTAAGCCGTTATCGTGCAGATCATGTCGTAAGCCTAGTAACTAAGAGTGTGACACTTGTCACACTCTTAGTTATTATGTTTCCTTGGTGCTGTTCCTTTTCAAGTTTTCGATGCCACTTGAATGTTTCAGGCCCAACGATAAAATAGGCCATTATAGTCAGAAGGCAGTAGAACAATGTGGCAAGCCGAAACTGAAGCATTCGTTTTAGACACTCGACATCGAGATACTGCTCCTTTTAGGAGCCAGCTTGTTAAAGCTAAGATTTAATTTTAGTCAGTGTAAAGCGGGTCCCGCTGAGAAACTGATTGGCATTAAAACAAGTTGACACAGTGGCGACAAATGGGCAGAAATATTCAGACTTAAACCTTCATTTGCAAGTAATCTCTGGGAATGTGATTTCTTCTAACAGCATTGGAAAACTGCTAAATTTGTAATTTATACAAATTTTTGTATAAATGTGTTAAAACTGGTTTCCGTAAGAACACGATATTTCAAACAAATGCAAGATGTTTAATCTCATTTAAATTATGAACTATCATCATGGAAGATAGAACTTTGTAATAGTACATTACTTTGCAGGTCAGCTAGATATTCTAGGTATCTGTTCGCGAAAGAGCAGCGTAGAATGAAGCAAAGTTAAAATTAATTGATGTTTTCAGGAAAACCTATCGACCAGGCCCAGATTTCGTAAAACTTGACCAAGAGCTAAAATTTGGAATGGGTATGCTTTCGTCCACGCTGACCTCAAATACCACAAAATGTTTTTATTTACACCTGTGGCTCCGTAGCCAGGTACTTCAACAATGCCTTAACATAACGCTTCATTCAACTTTAACTGTTATCTTTTCTTGGACACTCAAAATTGGAAAAAATGACGCAAAGCGTAAAAACAGGACATTGTTTGGCCTGGGGTCAGTGGAAGAGTTAACCGATTAGGCGACGTAAACCTTCATTTGCAAGTATTCTCTCTCATTCAACATTATTTTCTTGTGTTCAAATGGTAACCACTAGTTGGGAGGAAGGTTCGCTTCTGGGATCTTTTCCACAATCCTCCCTCAAAACAAACAGGTTGAATTGGGGGTTATTGGGTGATTCAAATGCGTTCATATTTTGGTAGGGTGCTACCTGAAGCTCAGCGATTTCAAAAATGTAAAAAATTTCAAATTTTTAAAAAATTTAAAATTTTTAAAATTTCAGTTTCAAAATTTTTTAAATTTTCCGATAGAATCGATGATGGTGAGTATTTTCCCTTCTTTCACCAACATCTGAAAACGCTTCCTGCGATCTCTACAGCGGATCTAACTGAAAAGATCAAAAAAATTGCCGCCAATACTAGGAACACGATTACTGTTGTATATATACAGGCGGCGTTTTCCTTTGATCTTTACAGTTAGAACCGCTGTACAGATCGCAGGAAGCATTTTCAGATGTTGGTGCAAGAAGGGAAAATACTTACCATCATCGATTCTATCGGAAAATGTAAAGAAAGTTTAAATTTTGAAATTTTAAAAATTTTAAAATTTTTTAAAAATTTGAATTTTTTTACATTTTTGAAATCACTGAGCCTCAGGTACCACCCTACCAAAATATGAACGCATTTCAATTACCCAATAACCCCAATCCAACCACTTTGTTTTGACGGGGGGATTGTGGAAAAGATCCCGGTTCTGTACCTTACAAAAGGCGCCCGCTGTTGATTATGGGTAATTTATTTGACCAATGGCCTCTTATATGAATCCTAAATTCTAATCACCTTAAATGTTTCTGGGCTAAACACCAACTTGCATTCTGGTAATTAATGAGAAAATAATCATTATCCCTCAATAAGCCCGGTTCACACTGCACAAGGTTTAAGGATTAAGGTTTAAGGTTTATGGTTTACGGTTTAAGGTTAAACTAGTTTATTTATGTTCACGCGTTCACTCACAGTGGAAGGTTTAAGGTTTAATGTTTAAGATTTTAGTTTTAAGTATAAAGGTTTACGCAAGCCGAGTTAAAAATATTTTAACTCTGTATTTAGGTTTAAGCATTCAATACATTATATATTAGGAGTTTAGTTAATAATTTATATTATATGAATAATAGAAGATCTTACATATGCACAGAACCAAAAACTTTTAAAATCCGTGGACATTTGAGTGCACACTGCTTGATATAAAAATCACGTGATATTCAGACATTCGTTAAACCCGTGTATCCCACTTACACCTATCCTACTTACGCCTAACGTTTGATGTTTCCACTTAGAAATAACAAAACTCGAAATCATACTTACGCCTAAAGCTCAAAACTGAAATTTCTATTTCCTTGCAAAACTCGGGTCTTTTCCAGATTACCCCCCCACCACTCAATGTTCTTAAAACTCGATCAAATGAGCTGAAATTTGGTGTGGGTATGTTTTCGACCACGCTGAGTTCAAATATCGCAAAATTTTTCGATTTCGCGAAATCCGATTTTTTTCGATTTCTAAGGGGGGACCAAGGGCAACCGAAAAATTTTTTGTCTTCGATTTTGCTGAAAAGTTGTATATAGGGGTTTTCTGGGTCGCAGAACACGAATCTGAAGTCAGTTTTTCGATTCTGCTTTTCGTTAGCTCAGCATAAGCTTACAACTTAAGCTTACAACTTTAGCTTATATCAAGCTAACGAAAAGCTAAATCAAAAAACGGACTTCAGATTCGTGTTCTGCGGCCCAGAAAACCCCTATATACAGCTGTTCAGCAAAATCGTAGACAAAAAGTTTTTCGGTTACCCTTGGTCGTCCCTTAGAAATCGAAAAAAATCGAATTTCGCGAAATCGAAAAATTTTGCGATATTTGAACTCAGCGTGGTCGAAAACATACCCACACCAAATTTCAGCTCATTTGATCGAGTTTTAAGAACTTTGAGTGGTGGGGGGGGTAATCTGGAAAAGACCCTCCGGGGGGGGGGGGTAATCGAGATAAGACCCTCCAAAATTACGACAATACGTCAATATTTCTACACTTCTGCTGATCAAATCTGCCGTGAAAAACTGATTCAAGGTTTACGTTTAACTTGCATTCACATTCCTACTTACATCTAAAACGAAAGCTCTACCGTAATCTACTTGTATGTCTTTACAGTATAAATTTTATACAATGTTGCAATGCAATGTAAGTAATGAGTGGAATTAATAATCTATTTTAAAATCTTCATTTAAAATTCCATGTAACATTTCGACAAATACTTTTTCGTCAGCTGTGTATTTATTTAACTTTAAACCAAATTCAAGGAGAACCAAAAAATCGATGTTGCAGAAAGTTGCACACAGAGTTTTCCTGGGTCGTCTAAAACTAATCTGAAGGTTAGTTTTGCGATTCAGCCTTTATTTAGTTCAGTATAAGCTAAAGTTGTAAGCTTAGATGTAAGTTTATACTGAACTAAACGCTAAATTGAAAAACGGATTTAAAATGTGTGTTCTATGAACCAGAAATCCCATGGATACAACACAGACGCAATATCGATAGCATCGATAGCAAAAGATTCTTGGCCCCCTTGGTCCCCCTTGGATAGTTTAAATGAGAAAGAAGAAGAAAGTCATGTACCACCGAAGGTCCGAAAAATTTGCTTTAAGTTTAGTATCTGCTAAAATAAGGAAGGCTTTTAGCTTTAGAATCGAGTACAGGGGCTGATCCTTTGTCTAAAACGAGAAGGTAGAAGTAAATTCTGAAATAGACCGTCATCATATAACCCGTTCACACAGGATATACTCATTAGGCATGGCCCGGGATGTTAAAAGACAATCTTGAAATGGATCGCGCTGTTGATCCTGAACCCGAGCTTGGATTTAGTCACTCGCCCGAAACATTCAAAACCCTGGATACATCAGTTTTAATTGATATTCAATTTGTCGAAACTTGATGTTGTTTGCCACATGTTCTAGAAAACGAGAAGAAACTTCCAAATTTTTAGTGCTGTTCCAATGTTGAAACATTTTCATTCTAAACGACCAAAACCAGTTGAGAAGAGCATCAAAAGTTACAACTAATCAGCCAAGCTGCTAACTAAGAACTGATCCCAAATTTTGGTAACCTAATTTGCATAAATACAGCATCTTTGAAAGCTATTTTGTGGAATCAGAAGGCTACGCGGGGGGGGGGTGCGAACATAAGCACAAATGAAAATCTGACTTTGGGGGACCTGACTAAAAATTACAGCATATCCAAAGTCATGACAGATCGCCCAAACACAAACTTAAATTTAAGAAACGTTAAAATATATGAATTTGTAGGCATTAGGCCTCCTCCGGCTAAAAAACATAGCAGTGGCGACATACTAAGTCAATGATGAAGATAGGGTGAGCAAGCGTAGAGAAAGGTGCCTATAGTGCTAAACATAGTTATTTCCCGCGTCAATAGTTCTGCCTCCAGGCAGAACAAAAATTGAAACAACTTCAGGAACCAGTTCAGAAAGTAGATACTGTATTTTTAGGCGTAAGTAGGAATCTGGGTTTTGACAGAAAGAATTAGGTGTAAATGGGAATTGGAGTTTTGAAAACGATTAGGCGTAAGTAGGATAGGCGTAAGTAGGAGTAAGTGTTAAACCTTCCCGCCAAACTGCTTAAACCTTACCTTAAAACATAAATCTTAAACCTAAAACCTTAACCTATGGCAGTGTGAACCGGGCCAAACGTAATAGGTATTTGAATCGGGCTGGAACCCTGTTCTTAAGATATGCACGGTATTGGTAGGACGCTCTAATACAGCAACAGAGACATTGAAACAGACAAGTATTTTCAAATATTTTGGGCATCTTCAGGATTCATTTTAATTCATGATCGGTTGATATATAATTTTAATCCAAATTCAATGCGAGATTTCACTCGCCCCATTTGACATTGTAAGTGTATTCTCAGCAAAGGTTCGATATCCTTGGTCAGTTGAGTCTGTGCTCTTCATTAATCATGTTTCGGTAAAATTCACTAAGGAAAGTTTTCGGTGAGGTTTGCAAAGGGCGACTGATACAACATCTCCTCGAGGTCGTTGTGTACCTTACCCACTCCTAAAGTTTGGCTAGACGTTGTACTTCCAACTTAATTTAGCATCTAATTCAAGCCCTTGTCACAGTAGAATATATAAGTAAGTATGTAGCAGAGACTGGATTATCGGATAAGCAGATAGCTTTATTTGGTTGTGGCCCCTCCTGGCTACGAGTGAAGAACTCACTCACTACGGTAGGTCTGATCTACAGTGTTTAGGTGCAACCTTAACTCTAAGTCAATGCGCAGACCAACCTATACAAATTCGCTAACTACATACAGGCACAGCGGTGCGATAATTTTCTTAATGAATACATTTAATGTACAAACAACATTGTTTTGTAACTGCAATATGGCATGAATCAGTTCAAAGGAATTTATAATCAGTCATTCGTCTAGCTAGGAGCAGCACCATACACACTCCATGCTCCCTTTTTATATCCGTCAGCAACTTGTTGTGCTACAAACAACGCCAACTTGTCCCACGCCCTCAAAGTCAATGGGTTTCGCTGTCTGTTGGTGCCAGCTCCCAAACAGCAAGCACTATCCGCCACAACTTCGGCAAAAATATCGAAAAAGGTCGGCGTGAAGTTAACACTTTTCGCCAAGGGAATATGACGTCTAAACAATTACATAATTATTAAAAGTTGACCAGCACAATCTAAGCAGGAAAAGTCAGCACTTTTCGCCTCATTGTGCCCAAAATTGACTCAAACGTCATTGATAATAACGCGCATATATATGTATATATATGTATATATATGTATATATATAGATATATATATATATATATATATATATATGTATATATATGTATATATATGTATATATATAGATCGATGGTTAAATCCGGCCACCGCTTTTGAGGGCCTCGTTGGAGGCTTAGTGGTCCAGTTTTAGGATCGTGTTTTCACACGTCTAACCCTAAGCCACCTCTTAAACAAAGTAGAATTATTACTAATTTTTTAATTATTGTCCTGATATGACCATCGATTCAGAAATATATGTATGTTATGCCGTATATTCATGATTGCCTATTATTTATAATAGGCAACAAAATTGCCGATTATATATTATAGTCAAAGAGTTTTGCCGATTATTCCTAATTTGGCAATCTTACTTGCATATTATATATAACAGGCAACGACGTCTTGCAGAATACTTAAAATAAAATTGACGTTAAATTTTCTAGCACAGATTTCAATTTGATGCACAAGCTATGCAATTGGTAAAGTTGCGTTTAAGGGCGCCCATGAACTTAGGTCATTTTAGTTTTGGTGCGTTAGGCCGTTCAAATGGTGCGTCAGGGGGCCTGTTGCGTTAGGGAGCCCATTATGTGCGTTAGGGCGTCCATAAGTGCGTTAGGGAGCCCATTATGTGCGTTAGGGCGCCCATAACTGCGTTAGAAAGCCCATTATGTGCGTTAGGGCGCCCTACCGCCTAAATGTTTTCGCAATTGTAATAAAGTGTTATTATGATGAAGTGCTATGTTAACGTACTGTAATGCACAGTTTAAAGTATAAATAGAGGGGGTCCTCATTATAGAATTTATGAATAGTTTTCCTCTTAGCCTAAAATGAAACTTTTACTGCTGAAATTTGAAAGCACAAATTAAGTTCAATTAATTAAAATATTAAGTCTCGATTTAGCGGTGTCAAAACAAAATACTTTTAAAACATAAGTTAAGTCTATAGTTTAAGTTTTAGGTTTTGAATTTGACTTAATTCTTTGCTTATAACTTGGCACACTAAAATGTAGTTAATTTTACAAAACTTCAGAAATAAAAAAATGTTTTTCAATTAATTTGCATTGATTAGTGATGTAAAGTTTTAGTTTAGTTTAGTTTCAAACTTTTCACATTAAATGAATTTTGTATTTGCTAATTTTTTCGTTAAAGATTTCAGTGGTTGATCTATTTGTGTTTTAAACTGTTATATTATGTACTGCGAAAGAAACAGACTCGGTTGTCTTTTATTGGAATAGTCGCCTCCTAACGCATACACTGGCCCCTAACGCACACACTGGGTGCCCTGACACACCATGTTCAAAAATGGAAGAAAGAACAAAATTTCTGTCGATTCTTAGTTAATTTAAATATTAATCACTATCATGTATGAAATTTTTAAAATAAAGGTTTGCACTGATTGTGAATTAAAAAATGATTATTTGCATGTAAATAGCCATGTTTTACATGTAAAACGCCTGTTGCCCATATTTGGGCACCGGTACATTTTGGCATGCCCATATTAGGACTCAAAATAAAAAATGGCACCAAAAATAGTTGTCCTGCATAAAATTTACATGTTTACAGAAAGGACATAAAGCTTTGACTTTTTAGGGGTACAATCTACAAAGAATAATCTATAAAATGTATTAAATTTTGTAAGATTGACCGAACTGAACCTAAGAATCCTTGAGGTGAAGAATGTAGTGTACAGTGGTAAAAGTTTGCTTTTCCGAAATTAAGAAATGACAATAATTGGAAAACAAATTCTAATTAATTATAGAAAGCAAAGTTTGTGTTGCAATTTGACAGGTAGATTGATAACTTAGAATCGAAAAAATTGGTAAATTTTTTCCAAATTCCTAAGCAAAAAGTCACTGTGCCTATCCGAAGTTGAAGTTGCCTTTATTCGGCACTTTCTCATATTCGGGCCGCTCCCCTTATCCGTAAATAATGAATATTGTTAATACGTTTTTAAGAGTGCTGACAAAAGAACGGAATGAATAATTAATTGTGTCAAAGTATGTATTAACGAAATGCTTTTGTAATGTGGGTAATAGCGACCCCGCTATCACCCCCTTTCCAAGTCCCTTCCTATTTCTAACTTTCGTGGTTTTTTCTAAAACTCCCCAAAAATCCCCCAAATTCCCCTTAAATATTGCGCTGCCATAATTATTGGGAAGATAGACTGGCTTAACGAAGATAGATCCTCCCGTTCCCAACGCATAGCAATCCTTTGCTTTCGTAACCTCGCCACCTTTCAATCAGCTGGGAGTTTTCCTTAGTTGCGTGCAGTCGGTCCAAATTTGGGGGCCCTCCTTTATAGAGTCACTCCACGTTAGTAAGTCATTTCGTTTTTTTCTTTTAAAAATTTCTTTGAATTTATCTCTCCTACCTTGTCAGCACTCTTAGGGACGTGTTAACAATTTTCATTATTTAAGGATCTGCGTGTTTGCTGCATGGTTCCATGTTACTTGGAAAAACACGACTTTTCAAAAGTTTGCTAAAAATTCGTATTCAGCGCCAAAACTCGGGTAGAGCTAGCTAGGATCAGTTGCTATCCTTCGATTTAGAATTGATTTGTCAAAAGATGTAATCTGTAGGAAATAGAATTTTCAATTCAGCCGTACAGTTTTCAAAATATTTCATTAAAACAGTTGACCTCCATTTCCAGCTTTGTCTAGTGAATATGCACTGTTGTTTTTGTGACACGCGCAGCATTATTTCTTGACTTTGCTAGCGCTTGGCTTAGCTATCCTCATCATAGTGGCTGACTCGTGGACGTGTTGTTGGGTGTTATCTGTCTATTGGGTAGCTGACTAACTTGGGGGCGCTATGTGTGCTTGTCTAACTTCTGGCTGGGGGTTGGGAGTTCCTTAGCCCTGCCTACTTGAGTTTCCCAAAAATTCTCTCTAACTCGTCAGTTGAGTTGTTTCTTTCAGTCGTCGGGAGTCACACTCTAGAAGTCTCTGGGTTCCCCGACATTCAGTGCGGATACCCTCCGTAATAACCTCCGCCCCCATGGGTTTGTAAGCTGTGCTCTACCTTAAAGGTAATTTGTGTGTGTGTGTGTGTGTGTGTGTGTGTGTGTGTGTGTGTGTGTGTGTGTGTGTGTGTGTGTGTGTGTGTGTGTGTGTGTGTGTGTGTGTGTGTGTGTGTGTGTGTGTGTGTGTGTGTGTGTGTGTGTGTGTGTGTGTGTGTGTGTGTGTGTGTGTGTGTGTGTGTGTGTGTGTGTGTGTGTGTGTGTGAGTGAGTGAGTGTGTGAGAGAGTTTGTCTGCATGTGTGCATGTGTGCGTTGTACACACAATTTTTGTGGACTTATGAATTGTCTGCATGTCTGTATTATGCCCGATACGCTTATAATAAATATTGTAGTTAGTCTATTCACTAGGTTAGTTTAGCTGAGTTTTCTATCTAGGTAGAATTGTTACTCATATTTGTAGTAACCCACAGGTTTGGCAAGGCTCCTTCCGGTCTGAGTCCTCTGTGGCCGGTACATTTATCTATTGTGTGGTAGTTCCTCTTACACATATTGTTGGGTAGCCAATTAGTCGGTTATACCTACGTTTGATACGGTCTGTCCGCGTGTCAGAAGCTGCCCAAATACTATCTGTTGCCAATTGCGCTGCAGTTGCAAAATACTCAAATTTGCTTGTTCTCAAATTTCAAAATTAAAATTCCACTTAAAATTAAAATTCTATAATATAAAATGGTGTGCTTTGTTTCAAGTTCTCTGTTTTGACGTTGACGTGATTATATACTTACAAATCACCACTTTTACTGTTTCGTGTACACATGAAGACCTCCACATTGAGCTGAAATTGCTCTTCTATTAAAAGAGATCCTACTTAAATTTTATAAACTCTATTCATGAATAACTACGTATTCATAAAATACGTGAAAACGAGCAAAATCGGAGACGGTCAAAAATTCGGTTAGAATAAGTTTAACACGTTCTGGTGAAAAGTAATGCTTAGCGATTGTGTAAATTAACTTTGTTTCTATTACTACTCAACTCACCGTCCAATTCCTTGAATGTAGGCAGCTAATTGATCTGGTCGTTCCAACGATTGGACAATCCAGTCCAGTTGAACATTGAAAGTGTGGGCGTGGAAAGTATAATCTGTGTATTTTGAATTTTTCTGAATTTCTTCAAATACTTCTTGTATTTTAGGTTCCTTCTTGCACAAGGCGTTCACAATGGAAAGTCCAGGCTCCAGAGGCCCCTTCTTCCGAGCTAATTCCCAGCATTTACGAACCAAGAAAATTTCTGTAGGAGAAAGTAACAATGTTTTACTGATTCCAAGTAAGCTCTCATTGCTTCCCGTCGAGTCAGGATCGCGGGCAATTTCCACACTTTTCATTCCCCTTAATTCCACGAGTTTTGCATTCTGTCTCTTTACTCTTGGCATGGAGCCAGTTCGGACAGGTGACTTCCCCGGACTCTTTGGCGACTGTCTTCCCGATTCTGAGTGACCGATGGACTTTCTTGAAGACCCTCCCACGGACAAGAAGGATGACAGCTTGCTCACCAGAACTTCCGTGCTGGTCTTTCGAACTGGACTGGTCAGATTTTTGTTTACCGGCGGTTTACCCATCTGGGATCGCTTCCGACGAGGACTCGCCGACAACGGAGGTCTGGAAAGGTTCACATGAACTGAGCCATCCCGAAAGAGCTCATCACAAATCGATGATCCCGATCTTCTACCATCCGGGCCGGCTGACTCCGGCTTTCTGCGAGGCGAACGAGTGCGTCGCCCGGTCGTGGCGGAACGCTGCAGTGTAGGCTCCAGCGAGAGATGCGGTTCAGCCAGGAACATATCATCGCAAAGTGAGGGTCGATTTGTGCCAGAAACGGCCATCACAGAACCTGAACCTCACGCTGACAACACTTTTAGGACAAGTTGGCAATCCACAAAGCCTACGAAAGATTCTGCTATCTAAGCCAAAACAGTAAGCTATAGCTAGTAATGACGCAGGTATCCTACGACAATCTTTTCAGTAAGAGAATGTAGGCAAAATGCTTTTAGCGCAGCTCGGATCAAGTAATGAAGACGTTAATTTAAAGTTCATATTTTGAGATTGTTTTCAGAGACTCTTAGTTAGCCGAGGGCGCTCATGTTAATCAGCTAATGGTCCATCTTTGCCTACTGTTCCACTGAACATGCTACTAAGAAGAAGCTTAATAAAATTAATAACATTCTAATAGTTTGCGACAGAGTGCACGCAACTGTTTTGAAAATTATGTAATCTATATGCACAGACGCTAATAATGCAAAGAAGTGACACGAAATTTATTATGTGCTGCTCAGGAATGTAGTATACATGTATAATACAAATCATACTGTATTGAAAGTAGATAACGTAGAAAGTGACTGTACAGTATACGCTCCGGGACACAAATTCAGATTGCCTCCCACAAGCTGTCCAAAGACAATTAAAGTTCCAGTTATCCCTCGATGATTTCAGCAGCTCACACAACCAATCTTCCGATAAAACAGCAGATACAAACTAGTTATTACAAATGAGAAAACTAGCAAGCCGGATAAATCAATCTTCTGTTTGTCAGACTCCGCACGACTTTAAACATATAAAAGAAATGTTGTCATGAATATGCCAAAGTTAAGCTTATGAAATTACTATTACTAAGAGTTTATAATAACGAGAATAGGAAAATATCAAAACGTGGACACCGAGAAATCTAATCAACCTTAATCACGCGATTGGTTTCGGGACCGATGCAATCCTTTCGTCAGGCGTTTCCTGGCTATTACTCGCTACAAACGTTCCTGGGGGGAGGCTATAGGACTCCTTATTCGAATTGGAGGGTAGGCTAAAGGCGCGGGGGACAGTGGAGACTGGAGACAAGTTGGGTAGTTCCGGGAGGAAGGGGAACCGGGAAACTCGGGGTGGGGCTGCTGTGTTCAGTAGAATAGGAGGTAACAATGTCGGACTCGGAAGGTGGAGACTTGTTGAAACGATGGATATGTTCCCAATTTAAATTGAGAGGATAACCTTACAAAATCGGCTAATCCTAATCCACCGTTTTTCTTTCTTCTTTTTGATGATGTTCTCATCTGACGCACAGTCGATAAAAGACACCAATAAATCAGTTAAACCATGATAATGATCTTTCACAAGTGAGCAGTTTGTTTAGCATCAATTCTAGGAAGATCGTTCATTAAATCGCAAGGAGAGTGCGTGCCCTGTTTTCCCAACTTAGCGGGAGCTGTATCCTCTCATCTCCGCTAGATATACAATCTAAACTAGAATTGGAAACATTTTCAACAAATCCCCACCTTCCCAGTCTGACATTGTTAGCAGCCATTCTACAGAGCACAGCAGTGCTCCCAAGCCTTCCCAGTTCCCCCTTCCTCCCGGAGGTTCCCAATGTGTCCCCCTGTCCCCGAGCCTTCAGCCTGCTCTACCATTCGAATAAGGAATGATATAGCCAATGGTGGACTAAGAAGAAACAAAGGACAAGCCCGAAGGGGGGGGGGCATCAGAAACCCTTGTACCAACGAAAGGCCTAGGAGAGAAGGGAAGAGGGAGGTTCAGTTTTTCACTCACCATTGAAAGTAAAGAATTGGCCCAGCCGGGGTTCGAACCACGGCCCTTCTGATCCCGGGATTGACATGCTAACCACTACACAACAGGGCCATCAGTTGATCTCCCATCCATATCAGACTTATCCATGTTTCCTGTGCCTGCTTCCCTTACATCCTTGCAGCCTCACCACATGTAGAGCTTCTAGCACTGGCGGATCAAGAAGGAACCAAGGACAAGCCCGAACGGAAGGCGTCAGGCACCCTTACCTTCCCAGCATCGTTACCTCACAGCATCGTTCACGAAACAGGTCGTTTGAATAAGGTTGTTTTGATTTCTGAATGTGCACGTTTTGATATTTTCCTATTCTCATTGATATCTGTGTTCCCCCTGCGGATCCGTGGACTGGTGTCTATTTTGACTTTATTGTTTTGATAAAAGTCTATATTAGGAAGAGTAAGGCACTCAGCGCTTCCTAATTTATTAAGCTTGCAATATGCTCGAAACATGTGTCGAAATTTCGGGGTGGAGAGCTTCTAAGCGTGTAAGCATGCACGCTGACATTTTTCAAAAACAGGCGTTTTCGACAAATTATACACTATAACTAGAGTTAGGAAAGTCGTAGAGCAATAAATTTTACATTACTATGTATGTTGAGGAGAACTACATTGGATCTTTTTAACGATATAAAAATTAGGCCCGGTTCAGGGAATCTCTTACAAACACGGCAACAACGTAAGGTATTTTGAGAAAATACTGAAATTCTTTAAAATTTTCGTGGAAAGTATGTTTTATTGCCGTTGTCACAGTGCAAATTTTCCCGTGCAAATTTCCACCGGAAATTTTGACAAATGCAAAAATCCCCCCGAAAATTTTGCACTAAAGTCAGACCAAAAAATGTAGGGAGCGAAACTGTTTTGTTTATGCTGAATTAGCGGTACATTTTTGCAGCAGCAATGCATATATTTTCTGAACCGTCATGGCATGAACTTTCTTTTGGTTGAAAAATACATTTGAAAAAATTAAAATTCATCAAAAGAAGCCGATTTTTAAGTTTTGAAAGATCAGTAGAAGTCAGGAACTAGCCGTTCGGTGAAAGATTAGCTCATGTCCCAAACATTTTGAATCCCAAATATGAGCTCATTTCGTCAAGAATTGCGATAGTTATTCAATTTTTTCGATATTCAAAAGCCTTTGATCTTTGCCGCTTTTCCAACTTTGACTGGCTATTACTCGCGACTCACTCAATGCAAAAAATTTTTAATTGGGTTTTCAGGACCGCTTACGTGTTAGCTTTCATGCAATATATGTGGTTTTTCAAAATTTGAAAATCAATTTTTTCGAAAAATACCACTTTTTGACCCAGAATTTCGACAATGCGAATCCATCAAAAGTGGGTAAAAATAACATTATCATAAAGTTTAATCTGAGCTGAATCCAACAATATAAAGTTTTCGTGGCTATGGCTTAAATTACCCCAGCAACGAATTTTTAAACAATTTCCTATTTCAGCTGATTTCTGACAAGTTGTGCTATATTGTGCATTGATTTGCTGCAAATAGTGTAAACTAGCCAAAAACCGGCTAAAAAGCGAAATTGTTTAAAAATTCATTACGGGTGCAATATAAGTCATAGCCACGAAAACTTTATATTGTTGGATTCAGCTCAGATTAAACTTTATGATAATGTTATTTTTACCCACTTTTGCTGGATTCGCGTTGTCGAAATTTTGGGTCAAAAAGTGGTATTTTTCGAAAAGATTGATTTTCAAATTTTGAAAAACCACATATATCACATGAAAGCTAACACGTAAGCGGTCCTGAAAATCCAATTAAAAAATTTTTGCATTGAGTGAGTCGCGAGTAATAGCCAGTCAAAGTTGGAAAAGCGGCAAAGATCAAAGGTTTTTGAAAATCGAAAAAATTGGATAACTATCGCAATTCTTGACGAAATGAGCTGATAATCGAGATTCAATATGTTTGGGACATGAGCTAATTTTTCACCGAACGGCTAGTTCCTGACTTCTACTGATCTTTCAAAACTTAAAAAACGGCTTCTTTTGATGAATTTTAATTTTTAAAAAATTTTTTTCAACCAAAAGAAAGTTCATGCCATGACGGTTCAGAAAATATATACATTGCTGCAGCAAAAATGTACCGGTAATTCAGTATAAACAAAACAATTTCGCTCCCTACATTGTTTGGTCAGACTTTAGTACAAATCGCCCCGGAAATTTTGTACTGAAGCTAATTTCGAGGAGCTTAAAATCTTTTGCTCAATTCTGTAAGGCGATGTCTCCAAAATTAATTGTTAGAGACCTTGCCACTTTAATGTGATTCTTTGTATTATTCTACGTAAGCTGAAGTGGATGATCAAGAAGCTGAAGACATTTTGCAACAGCCATTTTTATCTCACTGTTATGCCAACTCAGTATTATGTAGCTAGAGATAACCCGCTGTTAGACGGTAGTGTTATTGTTACGGTTAGTGTTATTTTCAAGGTTACTCTGTGTTGAAGACCAAAATGTTAACCCTCAGCGCGACCAGGGATAACCCGGAGCGCCATTATTTAATTTAAGCAAGAGTGTGTAATAGTAAGAGACTCTTTTACACTAACATGCACAAATCATAGTGATTTGCACATGATTAAATTCTTAATTAAGATTTCTTCTTAACTTAATTAAAACTATTTGTGAAAGTTAAAGCTGTCCCCCCTAAGAAAAACTCATTAATTCTAACAAGAGTTGACAAAGTGGTGATGGCATGAAAAAGAGTTGATAAACTGGGGATGCATTATAAAAAGTTGGGGTTGAACCGAATAGTTGACTAGCTGGGGACAACCCTAGTCATAGGGATTAGCGTTGACCAACCGGGGAGTTGACAAACTGGGGGATTGACAAACTGGAGATATATACCTCTACCATATCATACCTGAGTGAACGCGAAAACCTGTTTGGTCTAGATTTTAACTATTCGGTCAAGAGCTGGGGCGGAGGAATGGCTAAACAGAATCCTAGATATGTAAACAAAACCTTTGCATAATTTCAAGCAACTAAATTTTTAAGACATTCATGTTAATGAAAAGTTTGGGGATTGTTTTTGAAGTAGCCAGCTGGAACGTATAAAATGAAGTTTTACATTGAAAGCAATTATTTTCTTTCCAATATTTTATTCTCTGCAAGTGATCACATTTGTTCTTTCTAAAAAAGGTATTTTGAAGGTTTTAATTACTAAACTATAATGCTTTGCTAATTAAACTTATGCTACATACAAATAATTTACTTGAATCTGACTTTTTATATACCATCAAAGCTTGATTTACGGTTCTTGAGATCAATATACAAATCGAAAAATGCCCAGAAATTTTAAATCGCAACAAAGAAGCTAAATCAAACAAAACCTTGGACACTTGCACCAGAAAAGAATTTTTAACAGGCTATTTGAAACCCGGTAAGTTTTTTAGAAAATATGGCGGAATTTGCTGTTATGATCCATTAAATATTTATGTATGCATTTCTAATAACGAAGTGTTGTGATAATTGAGAGCGGAATATACATGTTTCTGCTACAATGTCATCGCAGGAACTTCAACACTCTAGCTGTTCGCATTGAACTTTGCATAGGGCTGTGACCGGGCCGTGAATCGGGCCTGGGGCCTGGGCCGGGCCCGGGCCGGGGCCGGCCCGGCCCCGATTTTATAGAGTGCGGCCCGGCCCGGGCCCGGCCCGTCTATCCTGCAAAGCACGGCCCGCTTCAAGTCCCGTGGGGCCTGCCGGGCCGACGGGGCCAACCAGTCCTGCCGGGCCAGCGGGGCTTGCGGGGCCGTCGGTTTCTTAAGCTGCGATTCATTTGTGCGTGTAATGTATGCACATACATGTACATACACATACACGTAGGTATGTTATATATGCATATTAATACACAATCAATATGTGTTTCAATACAATGTTCGTGTTTACTTCCTTAGACATTGCGGCCAAAGGCTAAAGACTTATATAGGTACAAAGCTCAATTGGGCATTGAATTGTTTTCTCACCCTGTTGAGAAATCAGCAGCCAGCCATGTATGCAACAGAAAAAACAAAACTTGCAAGATGGCCGCAATGCTTCAGGATTTCAAAGCTTCCAGGATTTCAGCGACCCGTTGTTGTGAGACTTGTGATAATTTTGGAAGTTCGTTCCAAGATAATTTGCGAAGTTTCATTTCTTCCCGGTTGTTTATTTGTTTTTACATCACCTGTTTGCGTTTCTTAATTTTTGGTAATGCTGCGAAATCCAGAGGTAAAATTAAGATTGTGACAGTGTGTAGATTAGTCTCTACGCATGACTGTTACTGTGGTTTTAGAAAAACCGCTCAAAGTCGAGGAATTTCAATGCATACAATACCTAGTTAGCGCACATCACAGCTCGGGCCGCTAACAGGCCCGGGTCGGCGGGTTCAGGCCGTGTAGCGGGCCCCGAACCCGGACCGGGTCGTGGAACCGTAAAACGGACTCCGAGCCCGGGCCGGGCCGTGTAAAGAGCTCCGGAAAGGGGCGGGGCCGTGAAGCGGGCTCCGGGGCCGGGCCGTGAAGCGGGCCGCGGGCCCGGGCCGGGCCGGGGCCTTGATGCGGGCCCGGGGCTTGGGGCCGGGCCCGGGCCGGCCCAGGCCCGGCCCGGCAAGCTAGGTCGGCCCGGGCCCGGGCCCGGCCCGGCGAAATCCTTAACGGCACAGCCCTAACTTTGCAGTTCAATATAATTTCAAAAATTAAAAGTACGTAGTAATCAAGTAGCTCCAAAGGAAAGTTGACTGTTTGGACCTTCCAGAAGAACGAGCTCTGCAGCTGTACTTCCAAAAAATCGGTCCCTGCTGGCCTCTAGTAGGCACAATAGGCATTCACTGAACGAGACCAGAGACGGTGAGCCATTTTGCCTCAAAAAATCTAACGCCTGTTACAAATTTACATATTCCATATTGGTGAATATATTCCGGTTCACAATGCATGCAAACTAGAAGGGACCTTTTCTCGAATGGCGTTAACG
The DNA here is from genome assembly GCA_030248195.1 of Trissonchulus latispiculum. Classification (NCBI taxonomy): domain Eukaryota; kingdom Metazoa; phylum Nematoda; class Enoplea; order Enoplida; family Ironidae; genus Trissonchulus; species Trissonchulus latispiculum. The sequence goes on along the minus strand of JASAND010009376.1, from coordinate 20,352 downwards.
GCTAACCTAATGGCCAGCAGTTGATTTGAACTGTGACGTTTAGCTCTATTTTCGGCACTCAATTCTTGAAAGCAAATAAATTAATTCATGTTCGCTCCCTGAATGACATTTGTGGAAAAATTTGTGAAAATGGTTAAAGGTGCAAACGGTTTTTGAGCACTTCCTGCTATTCTTACAGCACCATAAGGAAATACTGTACTTTTTGAGTTCAATTACTCTTTATATACTTTAAGCTATGACGGAGATCCGCAGCTCAGACTTTCTACAAGAACTCTGCTAGACATGTCACTGACCACTAATGTTGGTACCTTCAACTAGTAGGTCCTAGTCCACATGCATCTCAGCTCTTACAACTACGTCAACTAACTGAGTTTAAACACACAATATTTATTGTGGTATACGTATATTAAATCGGAATAAAAACCAAACTGACTCGATAAATAATAAAACAGAATTACAGAAAAAGCTTAGAAGCATAAAACACAAGAGGAGTGACCTCAACGAAAAAGCAATTGGACAGAAAATTAAATAATCTGCCTTCGAGTTGCAGTTTCATGTATTATTGCAAATATCAAAAACTTTTACAAGTTCGAGTGGATTAGAACAGTTACAAGCAGAAGCATCAACTAATCCAAAAAACTGAAACACACTTAAACAGTATTGTTCACCAGCACCCATTTTTCATGTGCGGGAATAGGGCAGGTGGTTTTTCGAAAGTCAGCCAAAAGCTCACGAAAGAACTAGAGGCCAGCTTAATTTGAAAGGTCAGCGGATGCTTACTTAGACTGACCAACTATCCGCTCTGAACAAGGGCAGAGAACAACACTACCGACTGAAATGACAAAGACTAAAATAACAGATTTGTCAACCAAAGCATAATAAATTGAAACAGAAAAACCTTAGAACGACTAAGAAAAATTTAAATACATAAACGTATAAATAACTAACAAGATAATAAACAAGCAAAGCACTTGCTTGTTTATTTACTTTTTACTTTACTTTATTTTATTTACTCCGGTCTCCGGTGACAAGAATTTAAAGTTAGCAATTATGATATTCTGCAACATGTGGCTCTCAAAAGTTCTTGGTCAGGTAGACTACATCTTTCAAGAAGAGAATGCCTGAAAATTGTTGACGACATTGTTATGCTATATTCCAAAAATTCATTTGAATCTCAGTATCGGAGTTAGGGATGACACTTTCAGAAGAAACATCGTACAGTGCAGCTGTTTAAAAACTTTATTGGCTAGCCACTTTATTTTTCGAGAAATAAAGGTGGTAATTTTCGTAAAATTTGGCGCTCTTCGCGAAGATGTTTCATGAAAAACGTGACTTCGCTGAAGTTCAGTGCTGCTTGCTTCCCACGAATTTCGCGCAGATTCTATTTTTTCGTGGAAAAGCTTCAAGACATTCGCCGAAGTTGACGAAAATAGCTACCTTTCAGGAAGTTCACGGAAAATAGGAACTTTGCGAAAAATAAAGGTTTTAAAGAGGTGTACTGTACTTTGAAGAACAGCACCCTTGCTATGAGTATTGCGAGATATTAAAAAGTACGATAAAAATGGCATTTCGAGCTTAAAAAGTATTTTAACCGGTACAAGGAGAACAAAAGTGGACCTCTGCCCAATTGTTGCCTTTCAGATTCGTACACTGGGTGCTGATCGATGCAGACAAAGCTGTCTACTAAATAAAAAATGAAGTTATATTCACGATTCCATTAAATATTTAAAAGGAAAAACAAGTTAATGAAAAGAAATGTGTTCTAAACAGGAAAAATGGAATCCCTAAAATTCAGCAAAAATGCAAACACACATTCATGTATGTATACGTACGTACGTACAGCATTTGACTTTTAGCAGATAAATTCAACGGGGTTCCATTTTTAGAAGTCCACAGTAAAACAATAAATATATACAATTATACACAAGTCTTAGTGAGCTTAGAGCCTTAGCACGTTTAGTCATCCGGATCTCTATCAAAGTAGGCCAGCTGGTAGAGATCATTTGGACTGGAAGTTGTGAGACTTTCTGTAGAGGAGGTATCAAAGTCCAGATCCAAATCCACAGATGAAGTCCCTCCGTACGAGCAGGTGGAATTGGCCACTTCCTGATCCTCTTCGTCCTGGGCCAACATGTTCTCAAACTGCTCAATCTGGCTGGTGATTTCTACAACAATAATAGTTTAGGTTCATTACAGTGACAATATTTGCATTTACCACAACTTTACATAGGCGGGGAGGAGGAGAGAAACTTGTTAACAAACAGGAACTATATATTCAGACGGTTTTAGTTCGGTTTAGCACTTGCTTAGATGTCAATAAGGCCAGGAAGTTACGTCCCATATTGAATTGGAACGACGCGGTCTATTTATCAAGAAAAGCACAAGAATAAAAATGCTCCGGTGGAGCATGAAAAATGCAATATGGGTGACATTAGGTTGTAAATGGACAGAGGACTAGGTTTTAAAACGTTAATATGGGAGGGGCAGGTTGTAAATGCCAGGAGGACTAGGTTAAAAGCGCACTAATATGGACCAGCTTCGCTGAACAACCCATATTCGCGAAAACTGTCCAGAGTTTCTGTCGGCTGCTGCTTGCTGTTGATATTGGCAGTTCTTCGAAAAATTGTACGATATGTCAGCACGGCCTGCAACTATATGTGGTCGTGCTCCTTTATTATACAACTTAATAATACACGTACATAATGTCAACAGCTTTTCGCATCAACTTAATACAAGATTCTGCGCTGACAACTGCAGAAAAAACACTTTGAACACCTTTCTACCAGAACTGCATTGTTTTTGGAATAAGCTTTAATATTTCAAAATCGTCCCGCTTGCTTTGAAAGTTGAAGAATGCAGGATCTTACTCGTATGTCATGTGGAGTGGAGCACGAGTGACCGCGAATATGGGTTGTTCAGCGAAGCTGGTCCATATTAGTGCGCTTTTAACCTAGTCCTCCTGGCATTTACAACCTGCCCCTCCCCTCCCATATTAACGTTTTAAAACCTAGTCCTCTGTCCATTTACAACCTAATGTCACCCATATTGCATTTTTCATGCTCCACCGGAGCATTTTTATTCTTGTCCTATTTCATTTTTAAGGTTCTCAGTAAAAAGCAAAAACGTTAAAGCTGTGTGAAAGAAACTTTAAAAATTCCGCCAATCATTAATCGCTAACCGAAAGTACAGAACAAAGAAGCTTGAAAAGTTCCAATTTCTTCCTTTTTCTCTATTTTGACAGAAAGCCAACATCCAGTACCCATGGCTGCAATAGTTTTAGTTACTGTATATAGCATATAACACTCTACTGCAGCGCAACCAAATGCAAACTTGGTGAAGCAAACTGCAACTGCAAACTGTCAGTGAAGGAAACTCATAAGACACGATTTGCAATGCTCTTCCGTACTTGTATACAAAGTTTCAGGCGATTGCTCTTTGTCTCTTGCTAGTGATAGGCCGTCCTGCAATTCAGTCTTCAGCAGCACTCTACTGCAACGCAACCAGACGCAAACGTCAATGCCAAAGAAGGAGACTTACACGGCACAATTCTAATGCTATTCCGCTGTTGCCTACAGAACTTCAGGCGATTGCAAGTTATCTGTAGTTAGTTATAGGCCGTGCTGTACTTCAGCAGCACTCTACAGCAGCGCAACCAGACGCAAACGTCAATGCCAAAGAAGGAGACTTACACGGCACAATTTCTAATGCTATTCCGCTGTTGCCTGCAGAATTTCAGGCGATTGCAAGTTATATATAGTTAGTTATAGGCCGTGCTGTACTTCAGCAGCACTCTACTGCAGCGCAACCACATGCAAACTTTACTGTCGGTGAAGGAAACTCATACGGCACGATTTGCAATGCTCTGCCGCACTTGTGTGCAAAATTTCGGGCGATTGCAACTTAACTGTAGTTAGTTACAGGCCGTGCTGTACTTCTGCAGCACTCCACTACAGCGCAACCACATAGTAACATCGTAATAAGTATACAAAACGTATCTATAATAGTTTGTAATGTCCTAAACAATCTGTATGCCGAATTTCAAATACCAGTGACGAATGAATTACTTGTTATCGACTGTGCTGTGTTTGGGGCAGCACATACAGCACGGTGGAAGCTACAGAGTGCACTAACCAACATAGCTACAGCTCCTCCTTACTACAGACATACTTTTCACCAAGTTTCATATGTTTAGCCGTTTACAGTAAGTCTACAGACAGCGTGCTATGGTTGCTGCATAACAGTACAGCACGATAGCAGCACCGCACAGCGCTGCGACTATGCTCATCGTTTTCAGCGACCCCGATAACCCTTATATGCGTCCCACTATATGGCCCAAAACAGCATATTTAGGCCTATTTTTGACTATTTCCTGTAGAGTTGGGACATTTTTGGGGTCTCAGGTGCTGAAGTGACAATTTCATTTCTTACATTACATCTGACTTTCACACCCAGGAAGCTTGAGGACATCAGAGTGTACCTCGCCCTGGATCATGTGTTTGTCCGCGTTGTATAACGCATTATTAATTCATTGTCACTTCAGTTTGGATACGAACTCCTTCTAGCTTGGTGCGACTGTAGCCTCGGTAGCTCAGTTGGCAGAGCGTCGGAGCGTTAATCCGAAAGTCGTGGGTTCGAGTCCCACCCGAGGCCCGAATTTTTCGGGTCTCAGGTGCTGAAGTGACAATTTCATTTCTTACATAGAAATTTTCCGAAAATGGCTATTTGGCCGGACCAACTTTGGGCCGGCCGCCAGAACGATCCTGGCCAGATATCAAAAATCGCCTTCGTTAGGACATATAAACCCTTCCGTAGATCCTTATGCAACAAACCACGTCTCTCTAGCGTCTTCCCTTAGTCCTGTAGCTTTGACAAAAAATTGGCCATTTTTGGCCATTTTAGCGCCAAGTCCACTTTTGGCCGGCCGTACAGGTGGCCGGCCGGGCCGGGCAGCGAAAAAATATCAAAAAGGTTCACTTTCGGGGTATATACGTTCAGAAAAACCAAACTTCACCTGCTGAAAATGCCCAGATCGTTCTAACACTGCGACAGAAAATGGCATTTTTCCAAGCGTGACTTACACGGAAAAAAAACAAACGGACCTAACTTGCCCGGAAGCGAAAATTTTCAAAGTTGGAAATTTTGACCAAAACTTTTTTGTGACTTGTAGTACTCGTCGTGTAGATTGTCCAGTTTCGTTGAGTATTCAGCTGGCACGGAGCTCGAACGGGTCTCCAAGGGCCGCACTGAGCCTTTTACACCCATATTATAGGGGAGCGCTCTCGCGCTCCCCTATAATTACCCCGCAGCACATTAATAGAGCACTCATAGCCAAAAGGCCAAAGAAAAAACAGGCTTTCCTGCTGATTTCAGACACCCTTAGTGGAAGATAATACGGAAAATAGCTGATAATATGATGGATTAAAAAAGTTCCGACAACTTCAGAAAAACATTTCAGTAAATACAGGATGTAAACTTAATGACACAAAATCGTCATCTATTAGAAAGCTCTTGTATGTGGTATATGAGCACTATCACCGACCAGGATCTTGAATCCTCAAAAAAGAAGTTTTAACAGAGAATTACTTTACCACAGATTACAGGGATAATAAATAGACTGCGGTGACTGGGACTGCAGCGCGCCCATTGCTGAGATTGTAACTTGTTATGACTGATGGGGAGAGACAAAGGTAGCGCCCTCATATAGCCTCTTGGCTGAGTAGCCCGGTAATAACAACAACAACAACAACAGATTGTAACTTACTGGCAATTGGTGACAGTGCTTCAGAGGACAGCTGAGACGCGGACTTGGCAACTTCACTGTTAGATCCTGGCAGGCTGGGTGTCATAAAGATAGTATCACAATGATCGATTAGAATAACACAAAGCCTAAACAAGTAAATTACAACAGCACCGTCCTTAGCGCATAAAAATTCTGAGTAACGGATGGGCGGGTCCGTAGACGAGGAGGGAGATGGTTGGCAACAATTTCTTGGTCATGTCGCACATCTCTTGTATTTCTTGTGAGCTCAGTATCTAGTGTTTCTCAAGGTCACGCAGTGAAAGTCATCTCCATTGTTACACGAACTCAGACTATGCTGGATTCTACTCTGCCTCGGTAGCTCAGTTAGTTGTCATGGGTTCGGGTCCCACCGATCTTGCACGGCACATGACTTTCTTTCTTATCTCATCTCGCTACAATGTGTAACCTTCATTTTTCATTTAAATTATTAGAAATGATAGCAGTTTGGTAACCATGAATGTATATGTTTCAAAATAGATTTTAGTGTGGATTCAGATATTCCACCGCTAATAGTGAAACTATATAAAATACTGGGAACTAAGCAAGTAGTGAAATTTTATAAACTTCCTCTGAACTCCTGTAAAAATGACAAGTTTTAAAAACTGACGACACCATTTTCATGTTTCGAGCTGGGATAACTATTTTACTGAGTTATTCAATTGGTTTGAACAACTGAGATCTCCATAATGCTAGTGATATATTAAATTCGCAGGTCCTCACAAGTGCTCCTATAGAAATACTAGTTTATAAGATCACCTGGATTTACTTTACGGGGGGAGGCGGAGGGGCGCCCATCACTTTTCGGGTTCCCCCCACTCGACCTCTCGCCCCCCCCCCACTTTTTTGGGCTTCCCCCACTCACTATAAGGTGCCCGGAAAATGCCAAATTTTAAGCACATTTGGTCAAAATTTCCAAAAAGTTTCCCGGAATTTTTTGTTCAAAAATCGACTATTTTGATACTCAAACTCAATGTTTGAACATATTGTAGCATAGTTATAGCAGTATATGTAGAATGCATGCGATTTTTTACTATATTTTTGGCATTTTTAGACCATTTTATCCTCCCCCACTTTTGACCTCTCCCACTCTCTCCACCACCATTTTTTTTCACCTAAAATAAACTCAGGGTCACTACAATAATAGTTAAATTCCTTCCTGTTAAATGACAATAAACCTCACGCATTAATATATGCGATACTGATAGTAAATAGGTTGATAGTTGACAGCGTACCTACAGCACTTTAGGAAGCCAATCAAATCGCCCAAAACCTGAGGAAAAAGCACCGGCACAAAATGAATGAGTATCTCTGTATAGGCATAGGACATTTGAGCAGGACGAGACTGATGAATGAAGTTGCGTATTCCGCGGAATACTAGATGAGCAAACATCCGTGTCACATATGGCAGGGCAAACATCACCCTGCGAACAGAAAAAAATATAAAGTCCAATCTCAACAGAAACTAAAAATTAACTTTTCAATATTATTATAATTACATTAATTTCAAATTACCCGATAAGCCCCAAATTAAACATTTGTAGGGTTTTGAAAAGTGAGGGGGCAAGCCCCAAAATACGTATATATATACCAACGGTTTTAGGAAAATTAGCATTTATTTAGTAACAACAATATAGTAACAACACAAAAATCGCTAAGTTTCAAAATCAGCTTAGTCCTTATACCGGCTAAAAACTGAGAAGATGTTGGCAAATTTGAATTCCAAAACTTAATTTTTCGACACTGCTTCTGGGTGACCGCCAACAAAGTGGGCGAACATGCTGAAAAGTAGGGGGAGCGACAATCGGAGGTGGTCATCGAAAAGTGGCCCAGCACCCCGTCAAACCCCCCCCCCCCCTAAAAATGCCAAATACAAATCCATGCGTGCTTCTCTCTAGTGCATAACCGGAGTTGGAAGTGGGTCGCGGGTACCCGCGGGTCGACTTTCAGGTCAGTGGGTACCCGCGGGTCAGAGCGGGTCAAAAGTTAGTTTTGTTCACACCAATTATACGCCCAATTTTGGGCTAATTTCACCAGAAAATTTACAATTTATGTTAAATATTTAAATTTTTCTCTAATTTTTGGATCTTTTGTATATGTCTTACATTATAATATTGCTTTTATGATAAAGTATTTATTTGTATTCTATCTTGAATCCTCAGCCAAAAATATGTCAGTAATATCGTTCTGATACAGTTAATGGCATAAATATTTTATTATTACGCAGTTCTTAATGCTTCTACATTGATTGACAAACCGTTTGGGCGAAAACAATGTTGAGAGCTTACAACAGCCTGCAAATCTATTTTCCGTAATTAGAAGAATATAAAGAGCAATACATTTCAATAAATAATTATATACTTAATGTCAGGCTTGAAACTTCGACACAGTTCAACGAGTTATGATCATTCCTAATTTTAGTGGTTACTAATAAAGTGTATGATATAAACCGCTAAAACTGTAATTTTCTATCGTATCCAAGTTTGGAATGTTCAGTATGTAAACACTCCTGCAATCTGCAGTAGTCGCGACGCAGCTGTAACAATAAACCAGGATGGACTGAACTTTTATAAAATTGCTGCAAGAAAATAGACTTTATCTTCAAAACTTTGCCTATTATGTACTGATTCTACTGACCGATCGAGGTCCCAACACTTTTGCGATACCATAACCTGCTTAGATCTAACGAAAACAAAGACGAAATCGGATGCAGTTAGCTTTGATGTTGCCAAATCTTTGCTTGAAGGTTCTAATATATACCTCACTATGTACATATTTAAGGGGGGGGGGCTACGAATTTCACTAAAACTTCGATGTTGGAAAAGCTAGCTAGTCTTTTGCCACATAATAGTATTAGGTTTAGTGTAAAATAGTTTAAAGTTTGAAAGAATTCCATGCAGCGTAGCGTCCTGTGGAGCCATCAGAAGTTGGTCTTGTCGGTCCAAAGCTCGACATGATACCTACACAAACTTCGCCTTGCCCTGATCGCTATGCGCAAGGTACGGCACCCAAATTTTCCAGAAATAGTTCTGACATATAGCGCTTTGATATCGTATAAAATAATCCTTAGATCAATGTATACTTTTCTGTGAGATACAATCAAAGTGCGAAAAATTGGGTGTTGTAGGTCTATACAGGTGGAGGTTAACTAACGTCTAATGAGCTGTGATTTATCAACTGAACCCAACTTTGCTCCAATTAATACTCCAAGTATCTGTCTTAACTTATGTAAAAATGACGTGATTTCGTTAATCCCTGCGTTCGCAGTACTAGATTAAATTATTGATATTGTTGCTGTTATTTGGTGCCATTTCGAAGATGTGAGCCAATTACTCCAAATTACTGTGGCAGAATCTGCTGAAACTTTGCGCATTACAGGCCAGTGAGTGTACCAAGATATGCAGAAAGCTAGGTCGCTAAACCTCGCTCCAGTGTTTAGAAATGCTAGATTGATTTCTCGAAGTATGGATGACTATCGCTCCAAAAAGTTCTGAGACAGTTGTAAGTGCATACTGAACGAAGGAAGCGTCATATCGAAAAACGGATTTCATATTCGGATTCAGCTTGTCAAATAACCCCTATAACCACCTTTTCGGCGAAATCGGAGACAAAAATTTTTTTGACCTAATTTTTACTGGGCTTAGCTAGCTTTTCAGGCCTAAAAATAAGGGTTATTTCTTAACAAAAAGTTTGCTAGCACACTAACCAGAAAGCCAAAGTCCTCGAAACCTACAGACAGTTTGCCCCTATTAGAGCCTAATATTTGCTAAAAAGCTGGGGTAGGCTAGGGGCTATCAATTGTATTAGATCGAAAACGGCGCAGGGTCACATCGCAACTTTTCGCCAAATTTCAAATTTTGAGCTGTTATAGCTGAAGAAGGAAGCAATGCTCGAAAGCCGGAAGACTTTTAATATCTAGCACTAGTAACATTTATGGCTGAAAGTTTCAGAATTGGTCAAACCGTTAATCCACCAGAGCTGAAAGAACCTTTTTGAAAAATCCCATTTTTTGCACCAAAATTTGTACTTTGGCATCCTGCCAAAAACAGTGTAGGTGAGATATATTATTGCCCACCCTAAACTTTTTTACTTTGATATGTTGGCTAATGTTGGGGGCAAAAGTAGTTCTCTCCGACGATCTTGTGCCAACCCGTTCGTAGCCCCCCCCACCCCTTAAAGCGTTAATTTTGCTCGATAATTGCTATAAAGTACTTACATATGCGAAAATGTCCAAATTAAAGAAGTGGGTCAAGTGGGTCGACAAAATCTCAGTGGGTCGCGGGTCGAGGGTCAAGGTCCGCGGGTCGCGGGCACCCGCGGGTCACGAAATTGCGACCCACTTCCAACTCTGTGCATAACTGTTTTTGACTTTAAATTTCTCAGTTTGTTGATAAAGAGGCACCTAGAAGATTATTTAGCGTGGGATTATGGACGCAAGAACAATAAATAACCTAATAACCCTGTCTCCATTGTAAAATTATGCAGTGTAGAACCCGACCAAAACAATAAACATATAAAATAATCTGCGATTATACGTTTCACACAAAACAGTTAAGTAAAAATTAGCATATATGCCAAAACTATGCCAAGGAAAACCTAAATGTATCAATGACAAACAAAACCCAAATGTATCAAACAAACACTGTTTGCTTCGACTTGCACTGTAACTATGCAACAAATGCGAACCTTCTCAGACCGCCAGGAATCAAATGATCAGGCAGTTCCTCTAGATCGGATCTAAATTCCTCATAAACATCAGGAAACAGGCCATCCGGAAACTCTCTCAGTATTTCCTGTAATAACAGGACACACAAAATAAAAGTATATATTTGATTTCATCCAGCAACGCTCTCAACGACCGGCTGGTGAACCTATGGCATTTGGAATTGGCAGTCGCAATTGGATTTTTGGTCAAAAGATTCGAAACTTTTCCGGCTACACCGGAATTTTTTGGTCCAAAATCGTCTATTTTGGTAGTGAAACTGCATTTTTGAGCACTTTTTAACTTAGTTATAGCAGTATATATGGTCAATTCCAGGTATAGCACTGTCCTGTTATGGCACTAATTTTCAGTTCTGTTCTGGCACTCTTGAGTTCTGTTCTGGCACTCTTGAGTTCTGTTATGGCACTCATGAGTTCTGTTATGGCACTCATGAGTTCTGTTATGGCACTCAGGAGTTCCTTTCTGGCACTGATAAGTCTTGTTTCGGTTGCAATAAAAACTGTAAAATGATAAAATTTTCGAAATTATTTCATTTTCTGTAAGAATGATAGGAATTAAAAACGTGCATAAAATGTTTTACATTAATTTGAGTTTTTCTGTTACTAACACTACAAATCCTACTTTAAATCATACAAAAATACACAAAAGGTTTGCTGTGGACACAAGGAAAGTGCCGTGCCCGTAATCATGACTAGTTTTAAATCTACAAAAATTAATTAAAAATTTTCTAAACTGAAAGCCTAAGTTAAATATATACTAATTCCAAGATTCCGCAGTTTATTTTGGCAATAATTAATACAAATATCACTCAGATTCATAAACGCCGGTTGGTATATTTTTGACGCAAACGTGAAATTACTCGATAATCGTAAGACTTACAGCTTTAATGCTAAAAACTCTTTACCGTATGGACAATAAAATATGTAAAAGTCAGCGAGACCAGAGAAAGTTGAAAAAATCAACCCAGTTAACTGGCGAGTAATACGAGTGCCATAACAGATCTTACGAGTGCCATAACAAGATTGCTGAGTGCCATAACTGACCTTTTGAGAGCCATAACTGATCTTTTGAGTGCCATAACAGCACTAGTGCCATAACTGCGCCGTTTTTGGTGCCATAACTGGACGGAACCGTATATATATGTAACAACAGGCTGTTTACTAATTTTTGAAGATTTTAGACCACTTTAGGTTCCCCCCTTTTGGGTCCGCCACTTCCCCACCTCCAAGCGCCCAGCCTTTCGCCCAGAAAAAGACCAGCCTTCGAACCCAGCGCCGTCCAGCCTTAGAAAGACAAAACTTGAGCAATCTTTCATACAATCTGTCACCTTTAAGGCAGCAATGTTTGTCTTGGGCGGAAAGGCACCGGCATTGATGGTTTCCTGAGACAGAAGAGACTGGAGAACGTTCTCCACTTCAGGAGAACAGGGGGCTTGAACACGACTGCAACCCGCCATATCAGAGGACCATTCCACGTCACATAGGCTGGCCAAATAGTACTTAAAATAAATAAGTACGTAATTATATATAACTGGGTAATGTCTACAAAAAATTAAAGTTGTCAACCAAAAATGTAACAATAGTTTTATGCAATTGATTTGCTTCTTGATCAAACTTCAATCAATCTGAAATTTATTAAACTTTTATTCCAAGCATTTTAACATGATATCCGAAACAAACCTCTATATTAGGCGGGAGCCCTCGAACGTAGCAGTAGCCCCTTCGTGATTGTCGAATAGCATTTAAAATTCGTTTCGCAATTTCAGATTGACTCATAACTATTTCATCAGGCATATCTAGAACAGAATGCGTAGGTATATAAATGAACAAGTAAAGAAAGAAAAATTTTACGTCCACAAAACTGCCTTCATTGCCTAACTGTAATTTTTTGTGTTTCTTTATAAAAATAACAGAGACAAAGAAAAAGGCTGAAAGAAAGTGACAAGTGCATGACATGAAAAATGTCAGAAATCTGCAAAGTAGAAAATGACGACAGACAAGTAACAACAAGCCGATCATTTTTTGTGTGCAATAAAGTGAGAGAGCTTATCTTAGTCGTGGATGACTTTATTGTTTACTCTTATGCCTTAAGATGACACAAGGTCAAACTGAAAATTTAAAAATGTAAACAATCGAAAGTTCAAAACGATATGTCATTTTGTCAACATGGCATCAACTGAACATCTTTCTAAGCCACTGCAATCCAACACAGAACAAAACCAGGAAGAGTTATTTTCAGAGAATAACGAAAAGATAATAAACAATATCTGTATTTCTGTTTATGAAAACATTAAATAACCTAGATAACAAAAGAAACACTGGATCACGACGAGTGTGTATATATGAATATATATGATTAAGAAATGGCAGAAAATTTAATATCGGATCTCACAAACCATTTATCTTCAGGCTTCAACTCTCTTGCGAATTCACTCTTGAGAATCGACAAACAGAATTTCACCAATTCGAAAAAATTTGCGAGTTAAAGAACTCAACGTCGTCGAAAACATACCTACAGCAAACCTTTCCATTTAAGTTTTAAATCTGAATGGTTGGGGGAGGGACAAGACCCAAATTTTATGTTTGGCCTACAAAGGAATGAACACAACCAAGGTCCACACCTGATCGGTGTTCAAAATTTCAGTGCTCAGGCTATCCCAACACTAAAATTTTGTTTTCGGAAGCTAGAACTTTTTCAGGAAATCTTCAAACCAAAGTTCGAAGCTCGCACACTGTGGGTGTCAGAGTTCCAGCAAGCAAGTGAATTTATCCGACTACATCTATATTTAACATTAAAACGAATTTTTGGTTTTGGCCAGCGAAAAGATTCAAGCAATTGTGTTGAATGGTGGTTGCAGAAAATTGCGTGCCGATCGCGTAATGGTGCACTGAGAAACCATGGGGGCAGCTAAGGTCTCTGACATTGATCATGTTCATTATCTGTGCCAAAAAGATCCGCCAATGAAGAACTATATATATATACGAAAATAAAATGAAGCAACTTGGTTTTACATTATATGTACATACTAACATTATCAATGATCAACGCTTCGTTTTGTCAATCCGACAGCTATGTAAGCACGTACGTAACATATGAACAGCAGCTGGACATAGACTGAAAAGCAGCAAAACAAATCCGGCTTAGAAAATTTATATTGTGTATGTGTGCAATTTATTTGTTATTGACGTTCGTAGTCCAACCAGCCAATTTTGCTATTTCGCTCATTTCTGGAAATGACCTAAGCATTGCCGATTTCTAGAAATGAAGTTTTAGTTTTACTGAATTTTACTTTGATGCTGAGTTTAAAGGTTCTGCCAAGAAACAAGAGCTGTGGTGATAAGTCTTTGTTTCAATGTTTCTGCTACTACTAGAGACCTGCACGGGCCGAATTTTTACGGCCTGGCCCGGCCCGGCCCGTGAAAAATTTTTCTCGGCCCGCCCGGCCCGGCCCGTGAAAGGTTTCGGCCCGCTCGGCCCGGCCCGTCAAATTTTTCGGCCCGCCCGGCCCGGCCCGTGAAATTTTTATTTTTTCAGAAAATGCATAATTTCAAAAAATTCTAAATTTATTATTGAAATTCAGATTGAAGTCTCTATGTTGTAATCGCAAAAATTACGTCAATGAATTGAGAGATTTGACATTAATTTGAGCATAAACTTTTGCAATTAATAGTTTAAATTGCGTTTTCCAAATTTAAACAGTTTGAAATGCTGTTTTGACTGTTATGAACACCAAGGTTATGCTGCACAGCATCTGAAACGATAAAGGCCAGTTCACACTAGGCAACTTTGTGGTAACGTAGTTGAAGCAACTTGGTTGCTTCAATCAAGTTGCTCAAAAGTTGCCCAATGTGAATGTAGTGGCAACTGAGAAAAAAGTTGCCGCAACCAAGCTGCCGCAATCGGGCGATTTCTACCGGCAACTAACACGTTTATTGGTCGATTCAAATTCTAAAAATAGGTGCGCTAGAATTCCTGCATATGATAGGTTGTTGCTTCAACTAGTTGAATCAACTGTTTGGGCAAGTTGCTGCAACATTTTCGTGTGGGAACAGACGTTGCGGTAACGAAGTTGCTCCAAAGTTGCCTAGTGTGAACTGGCCTTGATTTTTGAGTATCTTTTCACGAATCAAAAAATGAGCATGAGCATTACTGATTATACAGATAACGCTAAAATTTGAAGGATATCCAACATTTATTTAACAATTTAATCGACTATTTAATTTAAACAGAATACACAGTAACATTTATGAAATGAAAATGCTGAAACTAATTCCTGAAAAAGAAGTGTTAAATGTGTACGAAATATGATCAAAAAGCACAAATATCTTTGAAGGTAAAGATATGAGTTATTTTTCATTAGTGAAATCTCGCAAAAATAATGGGAGCAGGCCGGAAACTCGGTCCGTGGCCCGGCGCGGCCCGTGAGCTTCGGCCCGCGGCCCGGCCCGGCCCGTGAACTTTGGCCGTCGACCCGCTCGGCCCGGCCCGCGGGCCGGGCTGGGCCGGGCCGGGCCGGGCCGCGGGCCGTACTGCAGGCCTCTAGCTACTACATTATACGTATATCTCTAAAACTGACAATTTATGATTAAAATTTTAATGCGTTTCCTCAATAGAATCTGCAAAGCGGTTTGGATTAACAAATTTGTACTACAGTAATTCGAACGAATAAGAAATTTTTAAGCTTGGTGCATACTGCTGAACAATCGCTTAAGGTGTGTGTATCTTATTTCGCATACGTATCCTATATATCCTATGAGCCACATCGTTCACGTATAGCACATCATCCCAACCACATCATAAATATCTGACTCAAAAGCAGCTACATTCACGCCTCCACACCCAGCTTCAGCAAATTTTGCAAGCCAACACGTTTGCTGGAGTTCCCAGTTTCCTTTTCATATGTAAACACATCTGGCATTATCAGAAGTGTCCAATTTACTCATCTGCCCGTATGCTAATCGTACTCACTGAGTATTATATACCATCTGGCTTTTTCCTGCAGGGGTGGCGGTGGAGGGGCCCCCAAAAATCGGTTCCCCTCAGACTTGGGTCGCCCCCCCCCCAGAAACGCCCCCTCCAGGATTAGGGACTGTCGGCCCCCCAGACGTCAGAAGTCAACAGAAAAATAGGGGTTTTAAGGGTAAATTGTCAAAAATTTTTCCGGCTTCGACGGATTTTTAGGCAGTCTTTTAGCTATTTTAAGCTTAAGGGGGGTCGCGATTTTTCGACCATCTCCGATTTTTCTCATTTTCACATATTTTGTAGTCCCCATGGGTCCGCAAAACAAGACAAGTGCGTTTGTTGCAAAACTTTTCCTATCATTCACAATAACCCTCCAAAGGTGACCCCGACATGTGTAAAACAGGAAAATGAAAAAGTTTGGAAAATTTTTCTGCTACCAAAAGCTTGAGCGCTGTGTAAGAGCAAATCGGCTACCACTCGCTGTAAACCTAATTTGGACAAAGTAAAGTGCTAATATCTATAATAGGTTATTTTCCGCAGGGTCGCTGATTTTATACAAATTTTCAAAGTCCGGAGAAGTCGATTTTTGCTCAAAATCGTTCTACAAATGTGTAGGTCAGTGGACGTTTTGTCTTGTCCTGAACTAACCCTTTGGTGTAGAAACTCTTAAGGTATCTCAATAAAATTTGACATGCTGATAGACTGGTATAAAACCTACGCTTATGTGAAGTTTCATGCCAATAGCTTATGTTTTCCTCTGGTGACATACTACGATAGCATGCGGACACATATGAGCAAAAAATGTCAAATTTTCAACTTTTTCAAATATAGCCATATTTTATATCAAATTGAAGCTCTCGACGTCCTGAACATTTTATCTTCTTGCACCAAGTCTCTATAAAGCAACTGAAAAAGTTAGAGCTAGTTAAAGTTTGAAGCAAATGACAGTCTTTACACAGTATTACATCATTACAATGACACAAATGATAAGCTTTACCAAATCGACCAATCGCCGTGTCTCGCTCGTTGCTTAGCTTGCCACTGTAATTTATGCGGTAATAAACACCTACAGGTAAAGGCTTTAAATTGATGTATTTGTCATGCCACAGTCTCTTGTCATCCCACTTTTACGCGACTTCGAAGCCCTCAGCGAGGCATACTAACGTATATAAATACTAAATTGTAGAGATTTGAACTGCAATATCTCTAGATGGGGTTGACCCTGGACTCTAAAAATTTGTCTCGTTTTTGGGCACATATGGGGGTATATATATTATACCCAAAAATGAGCGAAATCGGTGACTATAAAATTTGGTACCTGGCGACCCCCCCCCTTAAAATTTAAGTTAAAAATTGTGAATTTTTTAACTCAGCAACAAAAATAGCTATTTTATAAGCATTTTTCGAAAATATTTTCGCCCCACCCCAGAAATCTGTGCCTCCCTCCAGACCTGGGGGGGGGACCCCCAGACTTCCCCACAGAAATATTTGCCTAGGAAAAAGCCAATACTATATACGCAAAATTGCACACGGCGACGGAGACGGATTCGTTGAGCTTGTACGTATGCAGTTTGAAAGGGTGATCTAAGGTCTAACCAAAAAGAGGGGACCTTACCTTGGTGCTTCTTAGGACCTTGGTATATGCTCCCTAGTAAGTCAGAAATTTCGCCGAAATCTATTTTCTAGAAATCGAGTAATTTTACAATATATATGAACTTAGCATGGTGGAAAAAACATTCATACTCAGACTTAGACCAATTCAAGTTCACGTTCAATGACTCGTGCTAGAGTTAAGATCCTCGCAAGACTTGAGGAGGTCTAACATCCGAAGTTTACTCATTCGAGCTATTTTTAGATTTATAGGGATACTCCGCATCTTGTTTCAGGGTCTAATCCCAGGATATGACGACGATAACTCAAAAGTCGTACCGAGCCAAATACGTCAAACCAGACAAGAACAAACTGCCAAGTTGCCTAAATACCTACAACGTTTATCTATATGCACAGTCAACATCAAAAACTGACCTTCTACCCCAAATTACATCTCTGAGTCTGAAATTCGGAAACAAAAGTCAAACAAATTGCAAATCTGTTAACAATGGTCTTTTAACAACTTACACAGTGTTGCAATTGGATCAAATCAGTGTCAAATGAAGCAGCTCAGGAAAATAATTGAATTAAATACAAAACAGGTATAATGCCTCTTGCTCACAGCGGGACAGCATAACATTACAAATTCTTAACTTGCTCAAGTTTATAAAGTTCCAGCTATAAAATCCAGATTGATTAAAATATTTGTATATTTCATAAAACCAAATTTCTTAAACTATATATATACATATAACGTAACTTTTTAAATGCTCGTATGTCTAGCAAAACGCTCAAGCGAATCTTTACTGACAGTTAGCCAACGCAGCACAGCAAACCGATAATCTAACCAAACTTGGAAACAAAACAAACGGTAGTCAGCCCAGTTTCACAATTCAAAAGATTGGTGAGAAAAAAGTGTCGCGCAAACATTCCCAAACGTCAGTAGTAATTTTTATTTTAAAAATTTGAAACGAAACTACCCAGTCCTTACTGCCATACCAGAGCTCTGCCAGCAAACATGTGTAACCTACCATGCATCTACCCAACACTAAATTACAGTAATAAATAACCGATCTTTGTCGTCCCAGACAAACTATATATATAGTATTATATATAAAGGACAATGAGCACAGATATATATGGAATACTGTATGCCAATTTCGTTTCAGAAGAACGGGCAATTTTTCAAACTTCATGATGGAAATTTAAAAAGCTTCCACAGCGTTTGTACGTTTAATTTCATACATGCATGCATGGCGTACGTATATACACATAAAACGGAAACAAAGCAACACGCCCGTACAAAAATGCAGAAATATTCAAAGGAAACTCTTATAAAGTATGTATTGTCTTTTATCTGTCCAAATAGGAACAGCATCTAATTTATACAGAATTAAGTTAAAAATAGGATATGACGAGTGGATAAACATGAACTTAGTTATTTTCGAGACACACGTAAAATATATATTTAACATCAAACGATTATGCTAGAGGCCTGCACGGGCCGAATTTTTGCGGCCCGGCCCGGCCCGGCCCGTGAAAAATCTTTGTCGGCCCGCCCGGCCCGGCCCGTCAGATGCTTCGGCCCGGCCCGGCCCGGCCCGTCAAAATTTTCGGCCCGCACGGGCCACGAAATTTTTTCATTTGTCCCAAAATGCAAAATTACGTAAATAATTTTCTTAGCTTGGTTATTAAAAACAGAATCTCTGGTTTTCAGTGCTTTTTCTAGGAAAAGTGTGTTTTCTAAAAACTGATTTTTCGAGTTTTAATGGTTTTTAAACGCAGTTTTAAGGACAAAATAATTTTTGTCGTTCTACAAATGAAGGCAAGAAGATACTGCCTCATGTTGACACTTTGTATATAAGACTGGAACGCTAGAAAAACAAAAAACTGAAAATTCCCTAAAAGGTTACAGTGGCAACATTTAAATATTGTACTTTTATTAAACCAGATGAAATTTTGTGAAGTGCGCATTTTATAAGAATTAGTTGAGAATTAAACTAATTAGAAGTAGAGGACTTTAGAAAGATCCGATTGTGCAGAAGGAGTATATAAACTTTAATTTCTAAAGAAGTAGTAAATCTTTGCTCCACAGACTCAAAACTTTGATTTTTTTAAAACTGCGTGTTTCTTAGTAAATGTATCGTTTTCTTAACCAAAACCAAAATAACATACTTACACTGTTACTAATACGATATATATTGCCATATTCCAAGTTTCATATTCTAATATTGTAAACGCTAAAATTACTTAGGCGAGTTGAGGATTTGACATTAATGATGTGACGATAAATACATGTATTATTTATGAAAATAAAATGCTAACGTTACTGCGGGTAGTCAGTGTTAGTTTGAACGAAACATATTGCGGAAACACAAAACATTTTAAGCTAAAATATGAATTACTATTTTCCAGTTTAATCTTTCAAAAACTGATGGCGGGC
The DNA here is from genome assembly GCA_030248195.1 of Trissonchulus latispiculum. Taxonomy (NCBI): domain Eukaryota; kingdom Metazoa; phylum Nematoda; class Enoplea; order Enoplida; family Ironidae; genus Trissonchulus; species Trissonchulus latispiculum. The sequence continues at coordinate 837 of JASAND010009376.1, read as the reverse complement.
CGGACTGTCGGCCCGCGGCCCGGCCCGGCCCGTGAACTTTGGTCGGCGGCCCGCGGGCCGGGCCGGGCCGGGCCGCGGGCCGTAATGCAGGCCTCTATTATGAACTTATACTATGTGTTTATACATCTCCTTTATTCTCTATATATATACCAAAAACAAGCACCCATCTAATCAGATAAATTCGAGACTAACCAATAAACCTAGATTTAAGCATTTTATCAAAGCAAAGCCGCTGCCACTTAAAAATGCTCTAGCTTCGTTATTTCAATCTACACACCTAATCATAAAATTTAGTATATATATAATGCATATATATGTATATGTATAATTTCAATGTGCCACTGGTAATGCCAGTATAACCTGCGGATGAATGAATGGCTGAAAAGGGCAACTAAAAGTTATGACTGAGCATCAAAATAATAAATAAGTACAAATCTATAAAGCTCCATTGAAAACAGCGTCTTACACGTTTTTAGTTCACAACAAAAGAGATGTTCAATCCAATCCAATTTTCAAAAACAGCTTTTTGGAAGGAGCGTATTCTGAGCAGCAAACTGGAAAAAAGATTGAAAGAGGATTGCACAAAAAATCTTCAAAAATGCAACAAAGTGTTAAAAGTATGTGCACTTTACAACACCTTACTAGTGTTGTACAATAGTTTCATTTACAATGCAAACTTAAAACCATTCTTGCTGTGTTTATTTCGACAAGTAAACATAAGAGGACTACTTATAGGAGGCTTATGCGGCCACGCACCAAATAAAAACAACAAACACGACATATATATATATATATATATATACTAGGGGGGAAAATGCCCTCGACGGGCAACCAACT
>JASAND010009374.1:0-43595 GCA_030248195.1 Trissonchulus latispiculum | reverse complement strand
TGTCGTTATCATCGTCATCATCAATGTTGTTTTCATCATCACTTCCCCTGAAATCGTCATCACAATACTCCCTATTAACACTATCACGCTCACCGTTATCACAGACTCAGCCTGTCTTGTCAACGTTGTCGTCGTCAGTTATTTCTACGTCAACACTTCAACCAGAATCTTTAACTGTTCACGTTTCTACACAGAATTTTATGATGAGTTCAGAGGGTTCTAGTACAAATTCTATCAACCGACAACTACCGAGCAGTGGCAAATTCGATCAGATATCTGCTAATGTGAGCTAGTAATAGGTAGAACCAGGCTATCTAGGCTTGACATTAACCGATGATGAACGTTGATGATAGTTTGATTAAAGTTTTATCAAGATTTATTATTTGCAACCTAGGATTTAATTTCAGGAATACAGGATTTTGAAACGACAAGCATGGAAAGGCTGGAAGAAAATTGTAGCAAGATTACTTCAGGCGGTTGGTTGCAGTTGGCTTTCAATTATTCTATCTATTACTGTAATGGGCCTTCTTTTCTCAAGGTATTGAAGCAGAATTTTACCAACTGAAACTCACAGCTAGCATATTGCCAGGCGATCTGTGGAAGAGGAATTTAGTAGTACGATTTGCAATAAGGAGCGATAATAATGAACGAGTCGTTCAGATCTGTATGTAATTTATCAGAAAGGTCAGGGCTTGAGCGCTCCTAAGCTTAGGAGGGTCTTTTGAAACGCCACCAGATGATTAGCCTTTTGTTACCACGAGGGCCGCTAACGAGTGGCTCTCAATGTTTCGTAAGCATTTGCAAGTAAGGGCCCCTCAAGCTGGTACAGCCGCCTTGAGATCGTATCAACTTATTAGACACTGATTCGGAAGCAACAATTTTACACTACCAAATTTATTGAGTGACCAATTTAGTTAGCCTACTATAATAATTCTAGAGATCGTTGAGTGCTCTACAACTTGTGCTTACAACGAAAGTTTGTAGCACTTACTGAATCCTGAATTATTGAAGACTTTCGGGGAGAAATTGGATTCTAATTGACTGGGTATTGCTAGGAATATAGATCTGTTTGATTGTCGTGTAGAAACAATAACAGCATTAAGCTGCACAAGCCCAAACAGGTAGGTCTACGTAAACAATGTTTCACAGCTGGATGAAAACAAAAATAGGGAAAAGAAAGAGATCCTCCCATTTCGAGATAATTCATTCACTCAGATCCAGCGGCCTGACATGTTTTGTTGAAATTCCAAGCAAAATTAACCAACATTCGACGTGGACGAAAATCACACACAGTCGAGATTAGAGATGAGTTGATCCGAGTTAATATAGATTTGTTCGATTAGGACAGAAATTGCATCAATTACTACGTTTATTTTCAGAAACTTTTCCTATGAAGGAATGATACATTTGCTTGCAGATCTGTGTCTACTGTGTGGTCATCTTACGGTTTGGTTTGCTGCAGAGAACAAATGGTCACATGTATGAAAATAAACGTTTTCATTACAACCCTGAGCTTGTCCATGATTGTAGGCGACTAAATGTAACGATGGAGACACGAATTTTATACAGTGTCCAATTTTGGGGGTTGAGGGACTACCCGGCCTTGAATGAGGGATCTCTTGACAATTTCCACAACTCTAAGGTGTATACCAAAATGATCAAAAATCGGAACCTTTCCACAGATTTTGATATCAGTCTAGTAAAAAAGATAACTTTAGCCTAATTTGATTTTTGGTGCGTATTTAACAAATGTTTTGAAAGAATCATTTTCTTCATATGTCTAATTTTTACCGAAACTCGACAAATGGCCTTCGCTTAGCCTTTTAGAGGTTCTATCCATTTTTGTCGGTCTAGAGATCTGCACTTATTTACCTGTCCACCAATTCTATACTTTGATAATAACAAAATATTCTAGACATGTTGCGGTGTTGTTAGTACCTGTATAACATTTTGCCTTGTTAGTGGCTCGGCGTTTCTAATGCTAGAGGCCTATCAGGTTTTTGTTGTGGTTACCAACGTCATATCGCTTGGAAGCTGTATTTCCAGGACAAGATCCGCCGCACTAGGATTTGGTAATCACGCTTTGAATATATTTTCAAGATTGACACCGCATATTGTCATAATCTTATTTTATTTCTTCTAATGGGAGTTATCCGCTGTCAACATTGAACATAGTATACCGTGGAGAATCCATAGTTATTCTGTATATGGGAAGAAGTGTTGGCAGCCATTGAGATTGGCAAAGGTGCTCCGACCAGAATACTCTAATGTTTCTTGTTTTGTTGAGGAAGGGTATGCAAACATATCCCAGCCCAGTTTGGTAAAGTAGTTTTACCCAGCAGTCATTCAGATTGTAGAACCCCAATTGGATGGTTACCGTAGCTTTAGCTAAAAGGACCTCTTTTGGCGACGGCTTATTTCAGTGCTCCTCTGCCCCCTAATCAAAAGGGGAGAAAGCATGCTTTGTTGACCGAAGCGACGCTCAAAACTAAATAGAAAACAACCATGTTTAAAAGTGCAGTCTCATCTTATTTTGAATGAATTTTGAACTAGCACTTAAAATGTTTATGTCTCTGACTATAACGAGATAACCTTTGATTAGTCGCATGTGATCCGCTGACTTTTTATAGTCATATATCTGCTGTTCAATCTGAATCTCTTGAGGCGTGTAACTGCTTTTATAAAAGTTTTCACGTCAGATGACCGTATACAATGTAAAGCAGAATTAGATAAGTTTGGAGGCTTACGATTCTTCTATGCATGATCATATCATGCACTCTTGGTACGGTCATACATCGCTCTGCAACTGATACAACAATAACCACATTTACGCGGAGAACTAATTCTGAATGTTATTTTAGGTTGCCCATTACTGTGTGTACTTTTATGTGGCATTTTCATTGACGAATTGCCGTCAGCATTTTCGTAAGATTCTGCTTTCTACTGCTCTAACAATGTTGAGAAATTCCAGAGAAGAGATTGACCAATTGCTATAGACTTTTGTAATTTTGGATAAAGATTTTGTGTCGCCTCATGTAAAACGCAATAGAAAGTAGTTAGATAACGTCGGACTAGAGCAAGGCAATGTTCCCATTCCATGTTTTAAAAGTGGGCAGGATAATTGCCGTCTACGTTTTTAATTTAATAAACGTGATTTAATTTGTAAAGTTTTGAAAATGAGGTGAAGAAAAGATTACTAGCACCTTAAGGATTTTGTTTAAGATGCTGGACAAATTTTGATAATTTGTCTCACTGGTTAACAACCACTCCTCTGGTATTCACGACAGTGATTGCAACTATGTTAACGGATGCCGCTAATAGTAACTTGGCGATGTTTGGATCACAAAGATTACCACTAACACCTTCTTGGAAAAAACCAACCAACCTGTGTGTTTTCACTTTTATTTAGTTTGCTAAGGTGTCGCGCAGTTTACTAAATGCTTATATGAGTAAATAGTGTTGAGACTAATTAGATTGTCGTCAAGACAGGGTGTCAGGGATCAATAATGTTCGATTGACTTTAAGCTTAGTCCTTGCTCATTTAGCATTAACCCTTTTATTCACAGTCAGTTTATTCCAATTTCTGGACTTAAAGCCATTCCCAGTACAGCTACGCAATAATCATCCACAATTAATTCACGTTAAATAGTTAACCAGGGGAAACTTAAAACCGCCATCATTTACGCAATAAAAAGTACTAAGCTAATATAAACCAATTTCAATGCAAAATGATTCAAATTATATCTTCTTGAAAGCAACTCTAAATCCAATTAAATTAAAAAGTCTAATCCAACACAATTTGTCCTAGAACAAATAGATTTGTTTGAAACTTTTAACATTTCGGTTGTCGAAGTACACAATGAAAAGTTTACCCTGTAGAGACGAAATGAATTGACCAAGTGTGGACGACTAATTACTGTCAAACTTTGAAAACGCAGAGTCGCCAAACTGAATATTGGCCAAGTGGTATCTGAAATGGCATTAGAAATCCACCTCGTTCACGCTTAAGTTCAGGCTAGCAATGTTTCAGGGTGAGCAACGTTGGACTAATCTTCTTGATTCCCTTGAATTTTCTAACGTGGCTGGTTGCTGCTCAAGCAATACATTTCCAGAATTTCGGACTCCAGTCTGTAGCATTTGCTCTGAACATTTCATTTGGAGTCATCATATGGTTATTCCATTCCTTGGAAATACCCATGGTCCGAAGATGTGCCGAAGCACTAACATCTACAATTGTAGAATTCTTAATGCACGTAATGGGTTCAAAATAAATCATTCTTTAATACTGTGTTTGATGGCATTCATTGAATTTCAGTGCTACATTTCTGCGGAGCCGTGTCTCACATGGTCTACGTTCATTTTATAAATGCTGTTACTTGCAGATTGTCAAAACAGTCATAGTTGATTTTGAGCACGTTCTCCATAATACAACTTAACCCTCTTCTGCCAAATACTTCCATTGGAAAGCGGCTCAAAATGACCAATTTTACATTTTTGGCTGCTGTTTTTTACTGAGAGTACCCAGAGATGGGACTGCCACCAATCGATAGAGAATTAATTTATCCACATTTGTGGCAAGCGTCTCATGTGGCTCACTATAGTTTGGTTCAGGTGTCTGGTGTGGCCCGTTTTCTTGTACGTATGTTTTGCTAAATTGCAGCAAAGCTGTGAGCGTAAGACAAGTAGATTAAACGATGGGAGAAGGAATGAAGCGGTGACGGGATAGGTGCGAAAGAGTTTGTCACTGTCAGGCAACAATAGTGTGCTCCAGCACCAATCATTGTAGGTCCTCTGTCACTGTTTTACGCTGTGTTGTATGCTTTTGATGGGATTAGCACCGAAAAATTGTTGGTTTTTGATTAAAGTTATATATGTTGCCTAGCCGAAAATTTTCCAAAACCCCATAAATTTTAGATTTTCTTGCCATTTTTGGCGACCAAAATTTTGGGGGTAGTAGGAAAATCTGAAAATCTGATGAGGGTCTTATAAAAATTTCTTAAAACACTCTATTCCGGGGCCGCCGATTTTTTTCTGATGCGAATATTTAGCGGCAGCTACACGCTTTTTGTAAAAAGTTGTGATTTTTGTGAGCCCCACAAGCCAGAGTTGGATTGTTTACTGCCACTCAACCGAAACAGGTGGTACACCTACCATTTTTAAGATCAAAAACATGATTGCAAACATGTTTGGTACAGCTATGTGGACACCTTTCGGCCAAAAATTTGGGGGATGCTAGTAAAGTCTGAAAATCTGAAAAAGTCTTTTCAGTCTAAAGCTGCAATCTCTCTATTATAAGTTGATAAGTTTCACTTCTTTTATGACTTAGCTTTATACCTTTTTCTCTGATGCATATACGCGCGCTGGGACACTGCAATAATAGGATAGGAAAATATACTACAGAAGTTGGCCTCTATACTTATCTTTGCATCGTTACAATAATAATAATAATAATAATACATATTGTTGTCTAGTGTCACATGTCTGTGCAAATAAGAAGAGGCTTTCATATTCAATTATGCAAAATAGTCCCTGGTGTTTAACTAACGTTATACAACTCACTCTCTCTTTTCCTATGTTAATTGCGTGTGTATATATAGCTGAGTGCACGCCACAGAGAGCTTTGTTGCAGCTGCAGCATCAGAGAATCAAGTTTCATTAGTTTAGCTTAGCTTAGCGCTTCGCGCACTCGTGCCACACACTCGGAGCTTCCCGCCCGGCGTGCGTATAAATCTCTGAATGCACGCAGAGCCGTGCTATAAAGTATACATATTCCTGTTAGTTATTGCTTATACAAACATGCAACAGTGTACCCAGCAAATGAATAGCCAGTCTATACAATTATGCAAATTAGTAACCAAAACTTTTTCTGTGCACAACAAAAACTGTATAAAAATGCGTGTACTTATGCAGAGAGGCATATGTGTTAACACAAATCAATTTCATTGTACAGGCTAGCCAAAGTAAATATTTTTCGCACCCCTACTTGAAGCTGCTATACAGAAGAATTAGCAGGGGAATAAGGATTTTAAGTAATTTCATGTAATTCTGTTTCAGGAGTCAGAGTGTGGTGTGGTGATTGCGATGCAGAAAACAGAAACTTTGTGACTAGCCTATTACACTTTATGCAAGTGGATACCGTTACGTAAGATGGCTAGACCGTCTCATTGCAAATTAGTGCACGTTTTTGACGACGGACGGCATTTTTGAATTCATCTCTGTTGCTGGTAAACCAGAAGCATCGAATCAGAACCCAAACTTTGCGACAGTACTTGCTAGTTCAGTGGAAATAGAAAAGGTGGCGAAAGGTGGAATGTCCGCCACCTTACCAGCACACACATGTTAACATATAGTTGCTATGCAAGCAAACACATACACACTGCAAAGTGGAAGGTGGCGAGCAAATACTCTTGTTAATTCAAATATGCAAATTAGGTTTTACATAGCTACCTCTACTGTCTTGTTTGCACAAGTGTCCATGGCAGCAAGAGAAAGAGAAAAGGAGTTTGTAGCTAAGCATGTTGCGCCTGTAGACTGTACAAATGTTTGTACATTAGTCCGAGCTCTATCTCCCTTTAGAAAATATATCTCACTAAAGCGGGCCACACGAGACGGTCAGGACATTTTCGAATCCAGCGTTTTTAAGTCTCCGATGCACCCAGAAACGTTACACTCCGTCAAGGTCGGACAAAGTACGATTTTTTGCTAAGCTTTCATTACAAAAAGCCAAAAAATTTATTTCTAGCTGCAAGACTTGAATCTGAGGCGGGATCAACTATACGTGTAATTTAATCTGCATAGCCAATTCCCAATCACCTGGTAGAACGGCTTTGCCGCGAGCCAATTACAAGCTGCTCTGCCAAGCTTTTAGTAATATTGTTTCAAAGTTATATGTTGCCAAGCGCAGATAGGCCCAGAGAAAGCTGCAAGCAGCCAATCGCAATTCCTGCTTACAAGTCTATTAGGATAAAACGCAAAAGACTTCCCTTTATTCTGTTACGAAATTCCTACCTAATGATTTTTGTGCTGATACATTAATAAATTTCGAGTCTTACAAAACGTTTTTACTTGTGAGTTGTGACTCTAATCCGGCATACGCCAAAGTGAGCTCACAAGCTATATATTGATGTGCCCAAATCATCCAACTATTCAGGTTGCTGACAGTCGATAACTGCAATCATACTACCAAGAGTACATAATATAAGAGTGTGCCACTAGGCACACTCTATGTTATCAGAGCAAAAGTATACTCTGCTCGCTAACGGCCCTCCCCCGCAAATCAGACCCATCACTTCAAACACTTTTGTGCGCTATGTTTGTGTTCTAAAAGCTCGAAGCAGGCACAAAATTCACGCACGCACTTTAAGCACATAAACATAGAGCGAGTGAGCGTTCCCCAGTTTCGACTAGGTACTGATTTGAGGGGGGGGTCACTAGGGTCTGATTTGCGGGAGGGGGGCGTTAGCGTGCAGAGCATAGTTTTTGCTCTGATAACATAGAGCTTGCCTAGTGGCATACTCTTGTAATTTTGTACTCTTGATACTACAAATTCCGCCGCTTAATGTTCATATTGTAACCAATACTTTGCGAAGCAGAAAACTGCCCATCTTTCACAAATTAGTGTGACAAATTATTGTGACTTATTATCAATCACGTCACGGTGATTGATAACTAAGTCACACTAATTTGTTTGAATTTTCAAATTCTGTGCAGCAACCTCGGACCTTTTAAATCCTGTCATTCCCATGTGCACCGCTCTGTAAAGTATCTAAACAACGATGGTGCCAGAAAGTTGCAGTCATTCAGACTGCCGACAGCCAACGACTGCGAAATTACAGGCAGGTACGCCCCTTATACAGATTATAAGCTAATTTGCATAAATGCGTTATGTACGGCATGTCAAAAAGCCTATACTTATTAGCCTACGTTGAAGATAGGGCTTCTCAAAAGACGATCTGCATCCACACACACTAAACATGGCACAGCTTTGTTTCTTCTGACGGGACAGTTTTGTTTGTTCAGCCAACGTAAAGTTAAAACTTTCTTTCACTGAAGCAACTAAATTAAACACAAGGTTTTTTATATCAATGTTTATCTCTAAGTTTGACATGTCAAAAACAAGTACAAAAACATATTGTGCCCTTTCACAGCTGAGATTTACAATTTCTAACTTTGCTTTGCAAATAACAGCCAAGTGATGTTTGCAAAGGTGGTCCTTTATACTTAAGTCGTGCCGATCTGACTAGAATATACGAACTATGAATGATTCTTACAAAACTATTAGTTTTTGTATTTTAAACGATTTGCAAAATTTTATGTTTATTCACAATGTCACGTTTAGTAAAAGACAATGTTCCAATTTTTGAATTCATTGCCTCATCAAGTAACATTTCCAGAATTACAGATGTAAATAGAGGAATCCAGCGATGGTTTTGTAAACGCTGTGTTTGAGCTTACAACTTATTGTACGGTGGGACATCAGCTTCTTCTGAAAAGCTTTCCATGTTAAAAACCATATAAAATACATTCAGGAAACTAAGTGAAGCATCTAAGTCTGCTGACCAGAGAAAACTAAAAGTCGGACCAAAAATTCTTGGAACCGAACTGTGAGCGCTTGTCCTGAGTTAACCTTTGAAGTTAGCCTATATAAAGTATATATTTCTAGAAACCTCAGGAGGAGGAGAATCCGGTAAAACCATCATATCCGGTCTATATCCGGTTACCGGATGCCAAATCGATAAAAACGCTTCAGATTCGGAAAGAGAATTCTAATTGATTCATACTCTAGCATATTGGTCCTTGGTCCAAGACATCTCCGAAAATCCGGTCACATCCGGTCTATGTCCGGTAACCGGATGTCTAGGTCACAAAAACTGTACAGCAAGATGGGCAGGTCGTACAGTTTTGCTGATTGAATTTTTAGATTCAGCGGGTCGAAATTAGTCTATATACGAAGTTGTGTCCAATGTGGACCAAAATTGCGTGATTTATGGTCGTATCCGGTGCGAAAAAAACCGGAAAAATCGGTTTTTCCGGTCTGGTGCTCGGAATCGCGGATACAAAATGTTAGTTTTTGGCACAATGAATATTTGGGAGGCTACTTTCATTTTACCGGTGTCAAAGTAATCGAATATCCGGTCGATTTCCGGTTCTGAGCTTTGAAATTTGAGATATCATGGGCTATTATCTCAGTATCCGATTGGTCCGGAAGTCAAATTATTCAAATATTCATTGTGCCAAAAACTAACATTTTTTATCCGCGATTACGAGCACCAGACCGGAAAAACCGATTTTTCCGTTTTTTCGCACCGGACACGACCATAAATCACGCATTTTTGGTCCAAATTGGACAAAACTTCGTATATAGACTAATTTCGACCCGCTGAATCTAAAAATTCAACCAGCGAAACTGTACGACCTACCAATCTTGCTGTACAGTTTTTGTGACCTAGACATCCGGTTACCGGACATAGACCGGATGTGACCAGATTTTCGGAGATGTCTTGGTCCAAGGACCAATATGCTAGAGTATGAATTAATTAGAATTCTCTTTTCGAATCTGAAGCGTTTTTATCGATTTGGCATCCGGTAACCGGATATAGACCGGATATGATGGTTTTACCGGATTCTCCTCCTCATGAGGTTTCTAGAAATATATACTTTATATAGACTAACTTTAAAGGTTAACTCAGGACAAGCGCTCACAGTTCGGTTCCAAGAATTTTTGGTCAGACTTTAGTATTGCGCAGAAACCCTACGGTTTTACAACTCATTTGCAAATTGGCCCTAATGCAAAGCAAGCCTGAATAAGATCAGGATGTCAGCTAAGTACTATTTAGTTCACCGTGCTACAAATAATTTATAGCACGGAGATTACGTAATATCAGTCTGTGATCTTATCTCGATAAAATTATATTTTTTGCATTTTAATAGCTTTTGAACATATTTTGGAAACGAAAACAAGATAAACATAGTCGGGGTTCTTATTCTAATAAAATTAATATTTTATACATTTTAAAAGTTTTAACCGTGGTTGCGAAAGTTTTGTGCCTTATTGGTTATACACGTACTTTGTAGAACGTTTTTGCATTCACAGTCATGTAAATTCATCTGGCGGAAAGCCCTCGTGCGCGACACGAGTGCGCGATTAAAGTGCGCGAAAAAACCATGCTACAACGTATACTTAAATTTGCGTATAAGATTCTGAGGGACCATTTAAAACAGAGCGACAACTAATTAACTGTTTGTATGCATATTTTATTCAAATTAAATCAAACAACCTTCAACATTTGTTAAACTCATTGTAAGTGTTGAATGCCTCTTTATATAAGGGAGTTTATGACAAATCGAAAAACCATGGCAGCTTCCATCTTGCATCTTGCAAGCAACACATGAGAAACATCGCATCATGTGAGAGATATTTGTGGACAACTCCTGATATCCTTGTAAATGCTTTTCTGTGGCCGTAAAGAACAAGGTTTGTCCAAGCTGAAATGTGAGAAGACGACCATGTGGGACCATTTCAACTTCTCGAAATTCAGGAGGTTGAAATAAAACGGGGTACTCTCTCTTACCAATGCGAATGTGTTCGGAAGTCGAGTTAAGTTCACAACCATCGTCAACGTCATAAAATTTTGGTTGGATCAGTTATAATTTTAATGGACAAGAAACCATGAAAAATAATTCCTTGGCGTTACCACAAGAGTTTCTGGTAACTGTAAATTTTAACAAGGTATATTTTCAAATCGGTTTCAGAAAAGGGTCTCGCATTCGTAACCAAAATAGAAAGAATTGTTTCGCTTTCCCTAAGCGGATAGAGGAAAAGCACCACTGGTCCAGAGCTGTCCAGGATCGCGTAGCTCCTGCCTCGAGGACCTTTGATGCACTCCTCTTCACCCGAATATTTGCGAGTTATGATGAACTCTTCTGGTACCAAGAATCATTCCAGATTGGACAGCATTTTGCACGCCAACGAAGGAACAACTTTGACGAAGGCCAACTGCTTCCCCTCATCTTTATCCACATACGTGGCAAACGTATTCACCGAACAATTAGTGTGTTGAGCAAGGGGCATTCGAACCTCATCCCTTCGGCCACTATTTTCTGCTTTGATGAGATGCATCTGCAACCAGAAAATAACTTGGAACAAAGACGAAAATGATTAGGCGAAAGCAGACTGACAGCAGGTCTGTTAAAACAGGTTTGCAGGAAACAGTACGTACCTACCTGGCAAGCCAATAACAAATAGGAAACAGATCTAACAGGGAAACAGCTCAGTCTTGATGTTTGCATAAAGACGCTCTTACTCAAGCATTTGATTTATGTTGTTTTCAACCAGTTTTGTCAAATAGCTTAGTACTGACAGTAGTTAGCTTTCCTCGGTTTTGTTAATTAACATGCTTCACATTCATACTTAGTCGAATCTGACTCCCTCGCTTCCGCTTTCTTTGCTGTATACCGTTCGTGCATTGACAAGCAGGCATCGAAAGTGCTTGGATTACCAATTTCTAAAGATTCACCAGTCATGACCTCCTCATTTTCAGCTGCAGCTTCCTGGGGACGGTCCTATCAATTTTCGTAACCCGGGTTTGCTCACTAACCCGGGGTAAAAATGGGTTGCTAACCCAAACCTCCTCCTATCAAAACTTGGCTTCATCCGGGTTGGCTTAACCCGGTTTTCATATCTGGGTTAACAAGGTACTTTGGGATTAGTATTAACCCCGATCCTATCATTAAACCCGGGTTTAGAAATCTGGATTAAAACTGGGTTAAGAAGGCCAAAACTTAATACTTCTCACCCAGGAGGGTTATGTCATATTTCATGGGATAGCGTAAGCGATTTTCAACACGTAAATATAATTAAACACTTCAAGCAGCCTGTCACTGAAAATGGGTTAACGTTAACCATTTTGCTCGTTTGAAGCAGCTTTTGCCGGAAAGCGGGTTAACCCGTTTCGCTCATTTTTATCGGAATACGCATGAAAACGGGTTAACCCCGTTTAAACCCGGGTTAGTGAAATCCAACACTAAAAATGTTTCATTGGACTGGAGTTAACCCCGGGGTTTACCCAACCCTGAAAATTTGTGGTTAACTCCAAAACGAAGCCTAACCCGGGTTAAGCTTAACTCCTAGTTGACAGGGTCGGACCCTGGAATTCATTGCCAATTTCTTGAGCTCGGAGCTAATTTCAGACTGTACAACAGTGGATAACTCACTCAACTCATTAGAGACAATTGGATGTTTGTCACTATTATCATTTTCAACGTCATCTTCTAACCCGACCACTTCTTCGTACAACTGATTTATTTCTGATACAGAATGTGGTCATTTCTATAACAATACGCGTATCTTTAAAGATATCTTCCAGAACATGCAAATTTAAACAAACTGGCTTTAGAACGAAAAGAATTCACATCTGGAACTCTTTCCATTTATTCTGGTACTTAATATGATTTCAATTACATTTTATGTAATGTAAATGTTATGTAATTACATTTTTAGTTTGGAAGCTAATTAAGCGAATTATCCAGGAGAGCCAAAAATTATTCAGCACAAAACAGATCTGATCATGTAACACTACTCATGAGTAATTATTTGTTTTCAACGAAATACAAGAACACGTTCGAAAGTTTTACTGAAACACCAAATTGATAAGCTTTAAAATAAATGTCCACACTATTCAGTCATCCGTTTAGATCTACAATACGAACTTTTAGCAATATCGCTCACTGCATTCTTTGAAGTAGGTGCTTCTCCGAATTTTGCTAAACATAAGCCGATTGTGCTGCCTCAGTAACCCAGCAATGAATTTGCGCGCCGCAGTGCTGAGGTGCATATACATCCAATTAGACCAAAACATTCCAGTAACCAAATGGAACAGGAGCTGCCCAATTTGATGAGACGCCATGATGAGAATGGAAGCATCCTCCTGATTGACATGTTTTGGCGGAATTATCGGCACTGGCGAGAGCGGAGCAATTTTAACCACCTTTTGCTGTGGATCATCGATCACTTTGGGTTGAAGATAATCAAAAAGCAACACCGTATAATCATCTTCCTTGACATGAGCACGGTATGCATGATCCAAGGTGCCTCTCGCCTCTCCAACATCCAAGCCTTCCTCCACGGTCTTCACCAAGCTGTAGGCAAAGATTTTCAGGTTGATTTCACACATCAAGAAGTTCTTTCCCACAAAATCTTTCACTGAAATGTATCCCTCATTTCTTTTCAGCGGATATACGCAAACGTAGCATTTGGTTAAAAAGTTTTCTTCCACGTACCCCCATTGGATTAATCAGACGGAGCTTCAATTGGTAACAGACATCCTTGTTAATAAACATCCCACCTCCTTTGAAACAATTATTCCGACATCATTTGAGGTCATGTCGATACTGACCATGACTACAAGGAAGAGTAATTTTACAAAATTTGATGAATAAAAATAGATTATACACTTAAACCAATTAGAAATCAGATCTAATATTTATTATATCTGACTGCATCTAAATCGAAAATCATTTGTTGAAACAGAAAAATGAATTTACGCTTATTCTAATGTTCAAAAGCAATATTCCTGTGTATGCTACAATTTAACATCAACTCAAGTATCATTAGTTTAATAACCTCAATATTTTCACTACTGATTGTTTAACAAATAGGACATGAACTACAGAAATGGCACAGTTTAACAGAAGTTACAGGACTTTTGAACTAGTCCTAGTAACTACTTTAAAAGTAATTCCCGGTTCACTAGCATAAATATGAAGATAGATTAATCTATTAATTAATTACTTTGCCATGCTGTGGACTGTTGTTTTTCAAAAATGAAGTGTGAAATGTATGGTCATGTGAAATGTCCTAGAGACCATGTAAATGTTACAAACAAGGATACAGCTAGGCTTACTAGATACCTGCACGGGCCGAAGTTTGTGAAATGGCCCGGCTGGGACCGTGAAAAAGTAATCTCGGCCCGCCCGGCCCGGCTCGCGAAAGAGTTCGACTCGCTCGGCCCGGCCCGTAAAATTTTTCATTTCATTTCATTTTTCATTTCATTAAATCATTTCACCGGGCCGGGCGGCGGGCCGTAATGCAGGCCTCTAAGACTTACCTCAGTTCTTGCCCAGTAATTTCGAAAGCTAGTTATGGTCTATATTGTCTTAAATATAATTCAGAAGAAATTGTTGTGACACAGTCAACTGTCGGTCCTAGTGCTTTGCCCATAAATGTTCATGAAATTGAATGATTGAATATCACTGCTACTTACTTTGGTTTAACCCCTTGTTACGAAAGTTTATATTTGCTATTTGAGTGGCATGGTTCGAAAATATGATCGTTTCTTTAATTCCTAAGTTATTAGAGTAAGTGCAAAAATTAATTGACTACGACTTCAACTGCATGAATTTCAGAAAAAGTTTGATATGGTTAATGAACCTGTAGTCGAAAGAAAAGGACTTGCGCTGTAGACTACTGGGATGCAGTTCTGGAGGGCTTAATGGAGATGAAAGAAGGAAGAAGATTCATTCAAGACGAGGGTTACTTTGAATTCTGCACAACCCAGTTCAATGATTTATTCCTCAAGCCTGTCTCTGATTATCTTAAAAAAGTAAGAAAACCTTTAAAAAATAAATAAATACAAATATTGCTTTGAAACTTTATCGATAACCGAAAATTTAAAACCGTGAGACTGATTAATTTTGATCCGATTCATTTAAAAACTGGTCAGAAAACTTTGTGTAGTATATATAGTCATACAATATAATACTCAGTCATCAGAAGAAAAATGTTTCTTACGATTCACACACCTTAAGCCAAATTTTTCTGGATTTTTAAACATGATGATTTAGATGAAAGTTTGTTTGAAAAGCTGTTAGTCATTAAACATTTAGAAATTTCTCATTTTAACAATACTTCTGAAACTCAGATTGAAAGAAAACTACGATTTCAGTTGTTTCTGCCTGTAAACAATGAATAATGTTTAAAATGAAGTCTTAGTCTCTATTTTAATTTTATGCCACCAGTATGCTGCTCCAACGTTTATCACACAGGAACACTACAACCGCCCGCAAAATAACAGAGTAACACCTGACGATGCAGAATCTAGTTCTGAAGGTTCAGAGAAAACTCATGAGCCTTATTTACAGGCTTCCAACAACTGCATCCCTGTAATTTTGAGTGCTTATATTGTAACGTAAATGTCTGCCTTACCTATAGTAAAGTAAATTTGTAATATTGAAAACTCGCATATATATTATTAATGTAAAAGTGAACGTTTATGATTGTGCACTATACAGTCACATATGTTTACAGAAAGTTTACTTTATTTTCTTGACGTAAATGCTGTTTGTATCTCTACGGAGATCCGCTGGCCACTGCAGTCCTCTTTCTGTGCATAGCACAGTCAGAGATGTTTTGATAAAACCTTCTCTGGCTATGTTGCAGCACAGATAGAGCCGAGCTGGCTGTCCTTCTTGGACAACCAGGCAGGAGCTCCAGGGAATAGTTCTCCCTGGGTAAGAGCGCTCACCGCGCCCATTGGCTCTCTCCTGTTCGGACTAAGGCTACGGCCTTAGTGACTGCAGGCAGGCGTTTTTCATTATTTCTTTATGTTTACAGAAAGTGTACGTCCATGAAAATACTGACTATGTGTACTATTATTGCATATGAACGTAATATATAAAATTAACAATCTTTGCCCGTTTCATTAAGGGACCCTTTAGTTTTGACACGTTTTCCTTCAACTTGTTGTTCACCGATCCATTAAGGTTGATGACTTGTGCGGAATCGGTGTTCAGTTGCAAGCCGCTTTACGGAATACTCTTCCAAGATCCAGTTGACGTTTACCAGGATGCTTTGGTTTGACCAACAGTTTTGCAATCAGCCGTCTTTTTTGAGATGCTTTGACATGTCTTTTCTTGAGACCTGTCTTGCTGAGTGGGTAATTTGCGCTCGATCACGTGTGTTTTCCACGAAAACAATGTAGTTTGCATTAATCGAAATCTCGCAGGTGGGTCCTTCATTAGATATCGACCTTGTAACAGTTTAGGTAAACTGAGACTTGCCACTACCAGAGGGTCCTACCACTAACATAGGCTTAGTCTGAATGGGCCACATCTGAATTGGGCCACAAATTTGATTGGTTGAAATTAACACTGCTCTGACCAATCAAAATCTTTTGCATGTGCGTAGTAAACTCCGCCTCCCTGAATGAAAATAAGCATTCTATTACTCTATATATTGCATATCGCTTAAGAGGATAAAGATGACTTATGTAAGACGAAACATTTTGGAAACTATACAAGATTTTGGGAACTATACAAAATTAATAGAAAGTATTGAAATTTTACAGACTGTACAAAATAGGACAAATGTCAGTATTTATTATGTGACTGCCTGGAATTATTGAAAATTAGTTTGGGTTTGTGTTTTCGTGAATTTTGAATAATTTTAAATAATAAAACTGTTTTTCAATTTATGTTTTTATTTAGAATTGTTGATTTAATATGACATTGAATGCGAAATATGATTCTTGAAAATTTATATAATTTGTTAACTTTGCGATAATACGTAAACATTTTTACCAATTTCCATAACTGTTATTTTTGTTCTCACGTTTATAAAACATAAGCATAACTAGAAACAAGTTTGAAAGATTTCATTTCCTAGAACTGACGACTTTGAACGGGGCGGAGTTTAGTAATTTGAATGACAGTCTTAGACTTCAATTCAACCAATAGAATTTTGTGGCCCAGTTCAGATGTGGCCCAAGTCAGAATAAACCCTAACATACTATATAAAAGGACACTTTGGACGCATGTCCATTTTTATTTTCAGCTGTTTTACGCATTGCTTATATATGCACACTGTCAACAGGTTTTCTCCATTCAATGGGAAACATAATATAATCCTTTAAGATAGCAACAAATATTAAAGGACGCCATATGGTTCTACAGTTAAAGCCAACAGAGCAGACACCCACTGATCGGGTTCATCCATATTAATCGGCACACTTGTTCTCTTCAATACGTCTTCTCTGTCGACAGCTTCTTCAACCAATACTAAAAGTGGCTATCCAAGTTGTTTTGATAAGCGTCGACGCAGTTATGATCTTGTTGCGAGAGACATGTATGCAAACATCCGAGGTATTCAAAGTTGTTTTTAATGATATCTGACCAATCGTTCTACTTCTTTAGCAAAACCAAGTAAGTAAAGTCTTTCCCAGGGGGCTGTTGGTTTAGTGCTAGTAACAGCCACCATCTCCGAAACAATGGTCTCCTATAGGTTCTTCTGTGGTAGGGTGGTGGAATCCACGGCGCTGCAGAAGGAGGCCAGTAGGCGCTAATCGTATCAGTCTTTTCTTCAATACTGGAATCATTATAACTAATTTCACTCGTCTTCTCTCGTCCCAACTTCTCATACTGTTTCTCAAACACCTCACGTTGGAATTTCGACATAGTTCCGACATCGCAACACGTACAGTAGAATCCATACAAAATGATTAAAGTTCCAATAATGGTTTTTATATATTTTTTGAGAATTCCGGTCAGTAGGTCAAAGAAGAAGCAACTGAGGCATCACTATCAAATACATACTCGATATCAATTCTCAAAAATGTGTGCGTCAGATCTTTTGTGATCGGGGATTTCCAAAAGAAATTTCCAGAATAAGGACCAACCGGGCATTGTCCAACTACAGAGTCACTAAATTTTAACCTTAGGAAAATGTCGCTGCACATGCCTCCGAGGATTAAATCCCTCTCACCACAGACAGCATGAGGGTTAACTGCGGTTTCAAAAACAGCTTTAATATTCTAATTTCATCATCGTATATTTTTTGTCCAGAGACAGTCGATCGCCAAGATCAATGTTCCAAGGCTCGTTAATAGGTAGTATTCATATAATAATCTCGCTCGATGCTTACATGTCGAGTGTGTTTTTATGATTACTATTTTTTATGATTACGTACAAATGCTTACATTGATCTTTTAACCTTCTTTGACTCTGGTCCATCGTTCTTTGAAGATCCCGACGACGAAGCACCTTGGTTTGAACTCTGAGATCTCCCACTGTTTTTGGAATTACTGCCACTATTAGTCATTGCGTACTGAGGAGGTTGGGTACTCGGTGAGCAGAAAGATGAAATGTATCCCTGTGAGTTGGAATTTGAATAACTTCTTGGAGACACAGGTTCGGTTGCTAACGAAGCAGACAGGGCTTCGTTAAATAAGTTTGAATCTGCCATTGTCTGGCTTAATCAAGACTTAATGAGTTACCCCTGAAAGACAAATCTTATTAGACAAAGATTTCCATTACCAAACCTTTAGCAAACAAACTTAAATCCAAATTATTACTTTCAAACTTTGATAATTTAAAATAATATTGTCTCGTGATAAGATTTTGTTATTCAACTTTCATTAAATAATCATGTTACGAAAATGGTAAAAACAATGACATTAGTTCAGTTTATTTAAAGACAATAAAAATTATTGACAGTGTTCCTATAAAAACAGTAATTTTTTATGGATGATTAAAACCAGTCTGAATCAAGTATTTGTGAAGTTTGTTCAAAATTGCAAATAGATTTATGAGCAAAAAAAGGAAAATAGTTTCCATTTAAATGTTTAGATTTCGAAAAATCATTGCTCAATTAAATTCTTGCCAAAGTACAGTGCGCTTGTATAATAAACGCTTATATATATAACTAGTTGAAACCGAAAAAGACCTTGTCAAAAATAAAACTTTAAGACAAAAACGTTATGATTCTGGAAATCTATGTTGCCAAAAGTTTGTTTATTCAACCATATCGCCCTGCATTTTTAACAATTAATAATAGTTCAAGGTGTGTTAAAATGATCCACTTTCCACACCCAAAACAAGACGTAGGCAACTGTTTGTATGATCAAACCAGTATTAAATTGTTTGATTCTTCTAAATTGGAGATAAATGGGATTCACTATAAAAGAAACAAATGCTAACTAATGAGAGATTTTGATATAACGAGTTGACATTCTTAAAAGTTAATGAAGTGAAGAGAACGCACCTTTAAATATCGTACATTCCTTGATTACCTACATATTTCTAATCTGACGAATGGAATGCCTTTATACGAAAGTTAAAAGATTCCTTCCGATTCAACATATCAAAGTTGGAACTTTCAAAAACAAATGAGCTACAGCATACTTGATAATAGTTATGTTGTTGTTATAGTAAACACTAAAAAATGTTGAAAATTCTGTATGGTATTTTATAATCAGTATTTAAAAGGAACGTTCTCATGGTAGTGTTATTCCTTTTATTCAAAACGTCGTAAGCTGTGCCTTTCCACAATGAAAGATCGAAATTATGCTGCATATGTTAAGTACATTGTGGCCCTAGCTTTGGGTTATAAATATGTGCTTTTGTATAAAATTTTAAAGGTTGTAGATGATTTTAATTCCAACAATGGGATCTGTCTAGAAAATAAGCGTTGGTTTACAAAGTGTTGTGAAAAAGTCTTTAACGATATATTTTACTGCACAACCTACCATACAGTAGCTCGCTTGGGCACCGAAAGAAGAATCGTTTGCTTTCTATCCTCGCTATATTATTGTTTGAACCATTTTCTATCCATTAATGGACTAAACCGGGTGAACATTAACAAGGTTAACAAAGTTAACGCCCTGTGCAAGGTTTATGGAGATTTGAAACTACGGAAATCTTATGACATTGTTTACACAAAGCCTATGCTGGAAGTGATAACCTTGATAGAGTCGGAAGTACTGGATCAATGCAGCGCCAGTCTTCCAGATTTCCGTTTTTACAATATACCGTTAAAACCCAGCCCATATTCAGCGTCCACAAAATTAGATAAGGCCCTTGTGTCACGACGTCAACAGGTTTACAAAACTTTGTGCACCGGTAGAAATCAAATTGTGCAACGTGCGCAAAAAAACTATAATCGATCAAGCATATTTTGGAAGTTTTTATGCATAAGTTCGCTCAAAGCGAAAAGATCCATCACGTTTATTCGTAAAGCCCGATGCATGATGATTTGTCGCAAAATGCAATGTCTGCAGAAACGATTAAATAATGTTAGCAGGTTCACCTATGTTAACGACATTAAGAATTGTTGCATAGTAGCTGGTAATATGGCCTGCATGTCTTTCTCTACTTCACTGGAAACATTGACAGAGTTTCTTGGCTGTAGTGTTCCAGTTTCTCGTCTGGAAGGGACGTTTGAAGGACGTTTTCTTGACCTCAAAAAATACATAACCCGGTTTCTTGAACTGAAGTTGTGCCATAGCAAGACAACACGACTTCTGAGTCTTATTCAGAAAAATTTGGAAAGACTATGTAGCAAGCCTAATCAACCATTTGATGGCTCAGTTGTTACAGCAAAAATGATCGGTAAAATGGAATCGACAAAAATTTTTGAAGAAATTGGAAGTTTGATTAAATATAATTGCAACCTGATTACTCAGCGAATTTCTGTCCTGTCCAAGCGTCGAGTTTATAGATTAAAAACATTTCCTGACTACAAATTCTCCGATGATATAACAAAGTATTTCTACAAATTGAATACGGTGTTGCAAGATTTTAATGACGATTTGACAAATGTCAAAGATTCGGGTAATTTAGGAAAATACTTTCAAACGTATGAAGAAAGATTGTCTGAAACAATTCTATATAGTTAGTCTTTATTTCACGTTATTAGTATTTGTTAGAAATAAAGTGATAATTGTGTTGACAGGTTTATTCTACGAATTAGTAAAAAAACATTTCAAGTACACTGGTATGCTCATAGCTAGCTACTTAAATGAATTAAGAGATTTTCACCACCGATTTAAATTCATATCATTAAGCTTCAGAATGTTCATTCATGGGATCATGATTGTCGTAGGTGAAATCAGAATTTTCAGCAATTATCATTTCATAAGTTCTACAGCAGCGATTGTATAATCTTGCTATATTGGGGCTGAGAGCTTCTTTCCCTTTCCCACAATCATAGTTTTCAGCTTCCAAAGGATTCACTGGTGTTACCGGACAGAAATCAGAAATATCTGTTAAATACTCCCTAGCAAAATCACAAAAATCCCTTAAAATGCAGTTACAGTAAAGATCACTGGTTTCACGATCAGAAATCTTGCATTCGCTGACCATGAACGACTTTTTCACACCTTCGGCCATATCAGGGAAAGACACTTCAACGATTAAATGATTCGGTGACATAAACAGTTGCATCTTAGGGATTCAATCATCCATAAAGCGGACTATAAATTCAACAGCACTTTCATCGTATTTCTTATGTTTAATTTCCAAACAATATAGAAGAAATGATCCACGCTTAGCTAACAAGCGAGTTTGAAAATGTGAACTAATTAAACCAGCATTTTCAATAACTACTAATTTGTTAGCTTCTCTGACTTTCGGGAAAGATATTACAGGCTCATTTGAAGGAATAAAATCTACAGGCATATTGGAACTCAGTTCTTTGAGAAGTGATAAAGTTATTTTTTTCGGGTGCTTTTATAGTAAATTCAAAGCACTGGAATGTGGTTCTGATAACATTCCTAAAATGTTTTAACAGGAGTTTTGATATAAAAGCAAAGAGTAGTTGAATTTTCGTTAGTTTGAGTCTGCAGCTTGTGAAGATACCTATTCGGTTGTTGGAAGATTCTGCGAATAGAATTGTTACAGGGTTGGCGAACCTCTCTTTTAGTGAAATAATTTTTCAGAGACCAAACTGTTTGTATTCAAAATATTTCAACACTACTATGATGGGGAATCATGAAGGTACAAAAGTGCATTCTCTTTTATTCCGCAATCTTAAGTATTCCAATGATATTAGTTGTCAACGTTTGCAAGAATTTTTCAACAGGTGGGTTCCAAAATTGGAAAAGCTACTTCCACCTAATAATATTATCGTGTGTGTGGAATTTGCTGATTTTGATGATGAGAATATTCCAAATGCTTTCGTGGTGAAAAAGGAAAGCAATCCTTGTGATCAAGATTACAGCAAACTGTGCGATGAGTTGATGGAAGAATTTTTGGATTTGAGAACCTCTACACTGGACACTATTGATGAAAATTCTCCCTTCAATACAGCTGCCCCCAGTTTTGTGATTTGAAACTTTTCTGCTGTTTTTAAGTTGAAAGACAATTGGTTACTTCATCTCAGCATGTAGTGATAAGTTTATGAAGTAAAATGTAAATGCATAGTGTTAATATGACCCCAAAAATCCGTTTATAGAACTGGTTTATTAGAGATTCGGATTTCCGGTGCGACTCCAACCCACAGATTTTTTGAGCACAAGGCAAAAGCTCTACTAACTTAGCTCCGGAGGCTCAACCACATCGATCAGTTCTTATTTAATTACTAAACATAAAAATACTGGTCTGATCAGAAGCACCAGTTAGGTAAGGTTAAAACTGATAAAACTACTGTGATGAGTGGATGAGTTGTTACTACTAGAAGGTCTGGTCTGCACTACATTGTAATTTTATTTCATGTTGAAATTATATAATAAAAAGCATTTAGAAACTACTGGGAGACTTAAATGAAATTGTTCTCGTTCAAGGGATCAAAGTTGTTATAGTCCACATCAGTTGTGTCGGCAACAACGATTTCATAAGTTCTGCAACATCGACCGTATCTGAAGGCAGTCTTCGCATCAATTTCTTGTCCTCTTCCACACTCAAAGCCACGTTTCTGCAGGGATGTCCTCTGTGGTGTGAAGGCATCATGGAGGTATTCTTTTATAAAATCGAGATATTCTGACATGACTGTTTGACAGTTGTCATTTGTAGGCTCTAATGGAACTGATTCACAGTCTGTGAAAGATATTGTCCCTTTTTCACCAAAACCACTATTCAGGAAATTAACTTCTGCTATAATATGATTTCGAGACATAAATGATTGCAGTCTTGGTATCCAGTAATCAAAAAACCTGAAACAAATTCCAAGTTGTCTAAATTATAAACTTTTCCGAACAGATCCAAAGAATACAGGAAGAAAGAACCACGTTTAGCCAAAAGGCGGGTCCTAAAGTGGCAACTCACAAGACCAGCACCTTCCACTACAACGACCTTTGTTGGGAACTCTTGAGAAACTTTTGGGAAAGTCAAGACTGGCTGATCCGAAGGAAGAACAACAAGAGACATTTAGAAGCACTGATTGTTGAAAACAAAAATTTCAATGACTGAATAATTTAACAATTCTGGCTTTTTATACCAACCAATTTGGTAAACAGTTGTAAGAATGCACATTCCAAAGAATTTTAAAAAATTCCAAAGTATGTGATCGGTATATAAAAGCAATAGTTTATTAATGTTTTAGTTAGTCTGAAAGTTACAAACTCAGAGTTGTCCAGCATTATGCCCCTTCATATTCGAGAGCGAGAACCAATTGTATTGTTACAGGTCTATCAAACCTTCAGTTCAACGAAATAATTTTACAGAGACCAAACACTCTGTATTCTAAATTTTTTGATACTGGTGTGCGTGGAGTACATGATGGTGCAACCGTGCATTTTCTACAAATCCATAATTTGAAGTTTTCTTCTACCCATTGCCAACAGTTAGAGGACTTCTTTAATAAATGGATTCCACAAATGCAAAAGCTTCTACCAGACGGAAATCTGATTTTTGCCGCGGAATTTGTTGACTTTGATGATGGCGAAACTCCTAATACCTTTTTGGTGAAGAAATCCGAAAGCACGGATGAGCAAGTGGATGTTGATGATTTAATGACTGAATTTCTGGAAATGAAAAATCAATTTTTAACAGTAGTTGACAATAACATTGTTTTCGATACATCCGCTCCAAACTTTGTAATTTGAGGACGTGACGTATCCATTGAACAAAATAGAGCATAATAATAGCTTTCATTTTAATAAATATGTTAGTTCCTTATCATTGAATATAGGTTTATAAATTAGAAGGTTGCGAACAGTTATGGACAGTATGTGTTTGGAAAGCGTGATAACCCGAAGCAAGGAATTTCTTTCAGTTTACATATGTATATTCAATGCTTGAAAACTAATTTAGGGGATGAGTATCGTCTTTAAGTACATAAAAATAGAGTTGAAGATAAAAATGTTGTACATATTTAGGAAACAGGTTCTGCTTACATTTTTAATAATAACTGTAAAAGGCTATCTGAACAAATTTTTTTCAGTCGACATGAACATCACCGCTCCATCACCATATGTAGACGGTGCTCTCACAGTTTTAGACGAAAAGGAAAAGGATTGTTATAGAGTTGTCGACGACGACACTGTCTTGTATGCCAAAATACTTACCAAGCGCACTTATGAAGTTTTCATTAACGCCGCGGAGCGCCTCTTAAATCCTAGAAGTCCTGGGGTTCTAGGTGCGGAAAATTATAGCAACCGAATAATTTTAGATGATACGAGATTACATTTATTTGCAACTGGAGACCTCAAAGGGAAATATGCTCTTGTTACAAAACAGACATATGGTGGTTTGCATACCTTTGTTAGAGCTCATAAGAAGCTTTCCGAAGAGTTGGTTTATAAATATGCTCAACAAATGTTACAATGTATTGAGTTAGCCCATAACAATGGTATAGTTTTGAGAGATATTAAGTTACGCAAGTGGGTATTTCTGGACAGTGAAATGGAGAAAATTGGATTGAAAGATCTGGAAGACATTCATGTTTGTAAGGATTTCGATGATGATAGTCTGTCAGACAGACATGGATGTCCAGCGTATGTAAGTCCAGAGTTATTAACTTTGGAACTTCCCAGTTATTATGGACGGCCATCTGACATGTGGAGCTTTGGTGTAGTACTGTTTGTTATGGCGTTTGGAAGATACACGTTTTATGATCCAACACCGTGTGGCTTGTTCACACGAATCCGACGTGGACAGTTTTATATGAAAGCTGATGAAGGCGCATCGCTTTCATTACGACTACTGATTAGAAGCTTATTAAGACTACGACCGTCTGAAAGACTTTCCTCTTGTCAACTACAAACTCATCCATGGTTTTTGAACGGGCCTCCGAAGCCTGATTTACCAATTATTCAAGAAACAGAAGCTAGCTTATTTGCCTAATACTAAATTTTATTTGTTAACCCTAAATTACATTATGCTTAATAAAATTAACAGTTTTATCTAATAATTCAAATTCGTCTTCATTCAACAGAAACTTTCCAAATCCAACATCATAGCCATTTTCTCTCCAGCAGCTTTTCAAATTAGAAAGTTCTTTGAAAAAGCAGCTAATCTGAAACGAAGAATATTCTTCCATTATGATGTCACAAGTTTCATTAGTTGGATGCAGCAACGTAGACACTCTAGGCTCCGTAACGTAGAATGTACCAGGATGTATTCCAGGAGCTTCAAATTGAGGAAAGCTAACTCTCACTATTAAGCGATTTCGAGGCATAAATACTTGTAGTTTGGGTAACCACAGATCAAAAAACATTCCAATTTTGTCTTCATCTTTTCGACTGAAACCACGTTGAACAATTTCTAGTGTATGAAAGAAGAAAGAACCAAGACATAGAAGCGTTGTTCGAAAAAATGTAGAATAAAGACCAGCTCCTTCTAAAACAACTAATTTCAAAGGATTTTCTGAAGGCAAACAAGGATCGCTGAATACAGGAGTGCTTTCAGCAAGCCAGAGAAGAGGCATTATGATGCTGAAATTTTGCTGCGAATGCTTTTATACTTTGTTAATGCTGTGAGTACGACTGGATGACATGATTTATACCAATGACTTAAATAATTGAGTTGTATAAATTAAGGTATGCAAAGTTAGCTTTATTGAAAACTAATGAATATCAGCATAAAATAAACTTCAAAACTACTCTAAATATTTTCTGTAAAGTTCATTGTCTACAGAACTTTCTCTATTTCTTTGCTTTCTTCTGTGGCACGTTGGGTGGTTTCGCTTGTCTCTTCGTTGAAGTTGGCTGGTATTTGTCTAGTTCATCACGCACTTGCATCAGGATTTCCCCAGCCATATTCTCGCCCATCCATTGGTCACGATCTGTGATGCGATCATCATCAATATCCAAACCGTTTCCCCAGTACATGTCAAACAGTGTGCAAAATACAATAACGGAATCATTCGTCTCAATAAGAATTTTCTTCAAAATAGAATTCTGGCTGAATTTTGCAAGCATGGCTTCTTTCGCTAAACTTTTCTCAACCTGCTTCCACTCTTCATCTTCATCTATATCTAAATGCTCTGTTAATTTACAACATTCTCTCGGAGAATAAGTATGTTGAATCTTTTTCATTAATTCATCATCTCCAGCTCTCTCTGCTTTCTTGGCTTTGATGAACTGTTGTACACTCTTCCAACGAACGCTTTCAATCCTGAACGGAGAAATTCGGAAATTGCTCAGCACACTGTAACCGTTGTGAAATACAACATACTTTTGTCCTGATGAATCTTCCTTACAGATCTCATGCGGAGAAACGAGTAGAGACGACATCCTTAAATAATCTAATTTACCAAAGCGTTTACTTTTATACCATTCAAAAAATTCCAATCATGCTTTACCCAAATATTTGCCTAACTCAAGAAACATTCTTCACATTCTTAGCATTCCAGATATTAGTATATAAATATCCTACTCGGACGTTTTGTGTGAAAATGCTTCTAGTAAATGGAAACAACAAACTGACTCTTTATGAACTAGATGGTCCTGCTCTAGGATACCTATGTCGCTACTTAATATTACCTACAGATTTGATGTAAGGCAATTCTTGGATGATGGTTCAAGTCTAATAATTCCTTTGCTTCTGAAATTAGCGCAAACCTTTGCCAATAGACTTAAACTACAATTTTGTGTCAAAGTGAGATTTGTCAAAGCAGTGGATGAAAGTGAATCCATTGAAGTGTATTTCAACAGTAAACAGCAGCGATTGTTGAGAATTGATGCAGATGCAATCGGTCAGAGTTTGACTATTTCTTCTGCAGAAATTGATCGCAAAGTTGAAGAATTTTTGCGGCTCGATTCAGGTTCATAGACTTAGTTCTGAATGGTGACATTCATGTTGCTAAATATGAACCTTTAGTTGCATCGTCTCATTTTCCGTTACCAGTCAGTATAGCTGCCAAAAAAGCAGTTATTAATCCTAAAAATAACGATGATTATTGCTTTGTTTGGTGTGTGCTAGCACACTTGTATCCCGTGACGGATCATCCTGAACGTGTTAGTCATTATCTGAAGTACTTTCCTACTCTCGATCTAAAGGAAATCAATTTTCCGATTATTATTGATCAAGTCCCAATATTTGAAACTTCCAACCACATCAGCATTAATGTATTTGGAATTAACGATAATATTTTCCCCCTGTATATCTCTGATAAAACTTATAATAGCCATGTAAATTTATTGATGCTTACCAATTCTGATACTGGAGCTGTTCACTACTGCTTAATTAAAGATTTGAATCGTTTGTTAAGTCAACAAACCAAAAATCAGCACAGAAAGTACTTTTGTCAAAAATGTTTGGGACACTTCTCATCACAGGAAAAGTTGTCGAAGCATACTGCAGTATGCTCCAACAGGTTGCAGAGAATCATGCTACCTGATGAAGGATCTGTGCTGCAATTTACAAGTTGGAATAAAACATTGAAGCTTCCATTGGTCATATACGCCGACTTCGAATGTATTCTAGAGCCTGTTCATTCTTGTTCTCCATCTCCAAATACTTCATATACTTGCGAATACCAACGACATACACCATGTGGTTATAGTATCCTACCAGTACTCCATTGCTGCTCTAGAAAGATGCAGACAACTGGTGAACAAACGACAAAATGTGGAAAGGATGTAGTAGTTCAATTTTTGAACAAGCTCCTTGACATAGGAGAATGGTATCAGAAAATACTCGATGAAAGATTTAAGGGAATTTCAATGACATCTGATGATTGGAAATTGTTTCATGAACAGAACTATTGTCATATTTGTACGAAACCATTTAAGCTATGTGAACAGTGTAACCAGCAGCAATTTTTGATGGCTCGATGCATGCAATGTCAAAACGAAAAAGTTAGAGATCATTGTCATATTTGTGGGTTATTTAGAGGAGCAGCACACTATATGTAACCTACAGCACAGTCTTGGAAGAAATGTAGTAGTGGTATTTCATAATCTTCGACGTTATGATGGACATCTCATAATGCAGAAAATTGGTGAAGAAGCAAATCGGAGAAATCTTCAGATAGAATGTATTCCTAAAGGACTCGAAGACTACATATCATTTACCATTCGACTTCAACACGCATGCCCTGTCTCGCTCCCAGGTGGGACAACAAAGGATACACCCTGTACTTGGAGGATAAAGTTTGTTGATTCTTATCAGTTCTTAAGTGCTTCCCTAGCCAAACTTGTTACTAACCTTTGCACTCAAGGATCCAACAGTTTTGTCAATCTGAAATCGAAATTTCCTAATGATGAAGACAGCAATCTATTACTTCGCAAAGGAATTTACTGCTATGAATACATGGACAACTATGATAAATTCAAAGAAAACAGCTTACCCTCTAAGGATGAATTTTTCAGCTCAATTAATTCTAGTGGGATCAGTGATATGGACTATGAACATGCACGTGTAGTCTGGAATCATTTTGATTGTAAAACTCTTGAAGACTACCACAATCTGTACCTTACAACCGATGTTTTATTGCTTGCTGATGTGTTTGAGAATTTCAGACAGTTTGCGTTAACAGCTTACAACTTGGATCCTGCTCATTATGTAACTCTACCATCTTTTAGTTGGGATGCTTGCTTAAAGTACACCAATGTTCAATTAGATTTGATCACTGAACCTGACGTGTACATATTTTTTGAAACTGGAATAAGAGGTGGTGTCTCTACTATATCTCACAGATACGCTAAAGCAAACAATCCTTACTTAACGAACTATAATCCCGACGAAATAACTGCTTATATTATTTACCTAGATGCCAACAACCTGTATGGCTATGCAATGAGTTGTTTTCTTCCCATAGGGAATTTTGAATGGTTGTCAATGGAGGCAATTGCATGTCTTGACATTAAGTCAATCTCAGAAACATCTGATACTGGTTATATTTTTGAAGTAGACCTGACTTATCCACAGCATTTGCATGCCAGTCACAATTCTTATCCACTTGCCCCAGAACACTTGATTATATCGAGAGAGATGTGTTCTCCATTTTGTCGAGCACTTGCTGATAGTCTTAAGCTATCTCCAAGCAAGGCTAAGAAGCTTGTGCCAAACTTGAAGGACAAGGAAAATTATATTGTTCATTATCGGAATTTACAGTTGTATCTAAGTTTAGGGCTGAAAGTTTCAAAGATCCATCGATGCCTGAAATTTAGTCAAGGACCTTGGATGAGTTCATACATACAATTTAATACGAAGATGAGAAAGGCTGCAACGAATGACTTCGAAAAGGATCTCTATAAGCTGCTAAATAATGCCGTATTTGGTAAGAATTTACTTTTTTGCTGCACATATGTAAATTAGTGATTACATACCTTAGCTATGTCCATTGTTCTTACAAAAAGTTTAGTACAAATGTGTAATATTTTAGGTAAATCAATGGAATCAGTGCGTAATTATGTTGATGTCAAGTTGGTGACCAAACAATCTCGGTACAGAAAATTGATTGCTAGTCCCTATTATGACTGCAGTGTTGTATTTAACAAAGATCTGATTGCTGTGAAAATGAAGAGAGAAGAAGTTTTCCTGAATAAGCCGATTTATGTTGGGTTCACTGTGCTTGATATATCCAAACACTTAATGTATAATTTCCATTACAAATGTATAATTCCCATTACAACTTTATGGTTAAGTCTTATGGAAATAATCAGCAGTTGCTGTTTACGGATACTGACAGTCTGATGTACCTAGTTTATACAGATGATATTTACAAGGATATGCTGGTGAACCAAGACTTTTACGACACTAGTGATTACGATGAACACCATTTCCTTCATTCCACAGTAAATAAGAAGAAGATGGGTGTGATGAAGGATGAAACTGCAGGCTTACCAATCTTAGAATTTGTTGGTTTAAGATCTAAGATGTATTCCATACTTCTAGACAACAACACGGAAAAGAAACGAGCCAAAGGCATTTCAAAGAATACTGTTCAGAAGCAGCTCCGGCATTTTGATTATTTGAAAACTTTAAAAGAGGGAAGTATTTCACGACATAAAATGAGCTTTATTAGAAGCTCCTTGCATGTAATATCATCAGTAGTACAAAACAAGGTTGGATTATCAGCATTTGATGACAAACGGTTTATACTAGAAGATGGCATTCACACCCGTGCTTATGGATATTCTGAAGATATGTAGATGCGTGGGCTATCTTTTTCATATATAATGACAGTTGTAATTGGCAAGTTCGGTCATGGGAAATTTAGAAGTTGTGTTGTTGACAGAACTTGCCAAGCTGCCAATTCAAGGCACGTCAAATTCAGCAGGATTCGATCTTTTTAGTGCAAGATCATGTGTAGTGCCAGCAAATCTTGGTCGCGTTTTGGTACTAACTGACATTACAATTAAGCTACCAGATCATTATTATGGTCGCATTGCTCCTAGATCAGGCCTTGCTTTGAAACATGGTATACATGTTATGGGTGGAGTTATTGATGCTGATTATCGAGGAAATGTTGGTGTGCTGTTGGTGAACTTCAGTAGCACATATTTTCTTATAAATGTTGGTGATAGAATTGCTCAGCTAGTTTGTGAGCGTTACTGCACTCCTAATGTAGTTGAAGTTGTAACTTTGGATGCTACTCAGCGTGGAGAGAAAGGATTTGGGTCAACTGACAGCAAAAGATTTGAATCTACAAGCAATAAAGCTGAAAATACATCTGTTGACTCTTTAATGGATGACACTTTCATGAAAGAAACAGTCTGGTTTAATTAAATGTTGTTTTAGTTGAATAAAGTGGTGTTGGGTAAGGTGTCTAATTTTATAATAAAACACTATAAGTATTGCTAAATAAATGCCTTTAGCTATTATTCATCCGTCATGTAGGGTAGTTAAGGGATTGAATAACCTAGAGTACAACACTATTCTACTCTTAGAACCATTTTCCTTATTTTCACGGTACTTTCATACCGTTTTCACTGAAGTGAGGAATGGAAAATACTTCATAGTTCTTAAAATTAGAAATCTTATGTTTAGAAATTCAAAGAAGACTCAATTATTTTTGGATTATTGGTGCCCGCTTTTGGAAGCACTTATTCCAGCAGTTATAGAAAGTGTTGAATTTACTGAGTATAACTGTAGATGTGTCATTCCGCCAAGCTTTGAAATAGAAAATTCATACTGTGTGAAACCAAACACTAGTAGTGATTATTGTGATCTCATCATGGAAGAATTTTATAGCTTTGTCGCGGAAGAAATGAATATCATAAATATGCATGAATCATTTGATGAAGTACAAATTTAGATCAGTTTGACATTAGTAGACATTATATAAGGATACAACATTATACCATTCTCTCATACTACCATGGAGTGCGTAA
This sequence comes from Trissonchulus latispiculum, assembly GCA_030248195.1. Classification (NCBI taxonomy): domain Eukaryota; kingdom Metazoa; phylum Nematoda; class Enoplea; order Enoplida; family Ironidae; genus Trissonchulus; species Trissonchulus latispiculum. Next base: position 12,108 of record JASAND010009374.1, on the reverse strand, counting down.
TCGACAATTTGGTGTTGTTTTGCAATGAAATGAAAGCAGAGCCTGTGGCAGACTATCTCGTCGAAAATCGATTGCTTCCTTTTCGAACAGTGGATGACATAAAATTCAAATCAACACAGGATGCAAATTTTGAACTTTTGTCTAGAATTCAACGAGCTGGACCGTATGCTGCTACATTATTTCGTGAAGCTCTTTTCAAATCTGGGCAGTATGATCTCTTAAAATTATTGCCTAAGTCCGATCCATCTCTAACAAGAGAGTTTACTTGGAAGATTTATACGAGGCTGGAGAAATTAGATCAACAGAGCAGCGATCCTTTTCCAACGATGCGTGCTGCTGTTGATGATGTTGCCATGGTACTGGGTTCGAAGGATTGTGATTGTAGAAATGTGAAATTTACACAATAGTTAGGAAATGTACCTGCAAAACATTGGCAGATACCTGAATGGTTAATTGTTCCTGAGAATCATTTGAATTGTATCCATTAACATTTAACATTGTATCAAATGTTATTTTTTGACAATGAATGATTTCCTTTTGCAAATACAGTTTCTGATTAGAAGCCCTAAGTTGATAGAATAAGTCAACTTTGACTAGGGAATTACTGACCTTGACCTAAATTGAGAGATCAAGTAGTAGGACTTGGGAATGTAGAGAATTTATGAGAAATTAGTGATTCTAAGTAGTCTAGCTTAAAGGAATCTCAAGAATATAAACAGGTTAGATCATTTCAGAATGTATTTAGATTACATTTCATTTGAAGAATGTATAAGAACTGAATTTTCGCTTGAATAATGTGAGGAATGTAGTGGAACTGCATTTCATTTGAAGAATTCATTTGTGTTACATTCCGGAATGATCTATACCCTCAAGGAATGTATGACAACATTCTGAAATGGTCTAGATCCTCGAGGATTGTATGGCATTTAAGGAATGCAGTAGAGCTGCATTCCTCAAATGGCCCAGAGTCGGCTTATGTCTACTACTAACCAACTCGCAGAAATGAGCCCAGTACTCGGAATTCGCTAATACCTTCCAAGCTAAACTGAAATCCGGAATTCGTGAATTTCGGGAATCGGGTGCATTTTCAGACATTGGTTCTATTACAAGATGTGTTCAGCTTATCAAGAGCTTTCGAATGATAACCATATTGTGGGGTATTGGAAAAAATTTTTAAAATCCGGTATTCTCGAATTCCGGGAATTGTGTGCATTTTCAAGAGTTCGTTCTATTACAAAATTTGTTCAGCTCGAGAAGAGCTTTTGAATGATATCCATGTACATTGGAGAAAATTTTTAAAATCCGGAAATTTTGAAACCCGGAATTCCGGAAATTGGGTGCGTTTTTGTGAAAAATGTCTAAGAGCAAAAATATGCAGCGGGACCAGCTCTATTCGATCGTGAAAACAAAATTTTAATTGCGATAAAAATTGGGCGAAAAACGAAAGATTTTAGATTTTCCGTGAATGAAACCCGGAATTCCGGATTTTTCCGAATTTTCGAAATCTCGGGTTCCTGAGGATTCTAAAAATATATATATTGTTGGAGTTTACTCCAAAGGTTAATCTGCGATAAACGGTCGAAGTTTGTACACACATTTTTTGGTCGTACCATAGTTCCAGTTTACTTATCAAAACAGCAAAACCAGCACATTGATCTGCTCTTACACGATGATAACGACAGCTGGATCAAAGATTTTAATCGACTGCTGAGTGATCCAAAGAGGAAGTCCTAGAAGAATGTTTTTCTGTCGACGCTGCTTATAACCAAGTTATTCAGAAGAGAAGCTACAGGAGCATAAAGCCAGATGTATGAACAAAATTCCTAGTCATATTGTGATGCCACAGAAAGATGAGCTGTTCTTCAAAAATCCTCATCGTCGGTTGCGATCACCCATTGTGGAATATGCAGACTTCGAATGTTTGACTGAAACAAATCCTTCCTGTCAACAGAGTGAACTTAAGTCATTTACTTGTTCATGCCTTCACTACACTCCTTGTGGATATTTTATGATTATTTTACCTGCCAGTGTTGTGGCGAGAAACCCTCAAATTTTTCAATCCCTCAGTTTATCGCGGGAAGGACTGCATCCAGAGGTTTTCGGAAGAATTTGTGAAATATTCCAATGATTTCAGTTAGTCCCTCGACAACCCGAAGCCTCTGACCTTAACAAATTGTGAAGAGACAAACTTTCAGTCAGTACACAGTTGCTATTAATGTAGAGAATCTTTGGAGGAGTTTGCGATCACTGTCATTTGTGTGGAAAATATCTTGTTGCATCTCACAACAAATGCAATCAAACTTAAAGCCTTAAGGGGCGCGGCTAAACTTTTGCCCAAATATCTTCCGATTTGACTCATTTTGGCATGACTATAAAGCATGTGCGTGAGCAAAAAGTATTCGTTGTTGGTTCTAAGCTGCCTTTCTATGACCCGCTATGCTTTGAATAACCAGGCCTATCCCCCACTGATTTTGGCGACATCCAACACATATACTTAAAAATTTCTCACATCTGTTTCGTTCAGTGAAGACTTCCACGCTTTGGCACAACAAGAGAAGACATATATGGTAACATGAACATGGCATTAGCTTTGGTGTAACGCTAATGGTTTGAGAGCCCAAACTTGAATAAATGTCTAAAATTTGGAAAATTTTGGCCGCCGAATCAAATAATTTAACTCGGGTGCGAACCCGGAAGCTAAAACGTGTTGTGAACATAAGCCCCATAGGGCTCCCAAATTGTACCAAATATAAAGGAGATTGGCCTGCGCAGTAGCAAAAATGTAGCAAAAACCAGAAGAAAGCGAATTTTTAAAGATTGTCCAATATACACACTATGTATATCAATGGATAGCTTTCATGATGCTGAAGAACTTGTCATCTTGGCACAACCGCGTATTTGCCACATATTTCAAGTTATTTTCGAAAAACTAAAATTTCATCGTTTGAAAGGACCACTGGATCGAGGGACCTTTATTTATTTATTTATATATTACCTTCATTTTACCTTAGTTTAGAAGACTTGATTAAGTTTGGAAAATGGTTGTATCGGGTAGAACTCAGTCAGTTACATGTATTTCGTTGCTTAACAACTGTGTAATGACTAAGAGTAGATGATTGGCCTTTTCTTGCCACGGCTGTTAAATCTTGGGTCACGACGTTTCGCCCATCTTTACCTATGGGCGTCTTCAGGCAGGTAGCCCCTAAAAAGCTTTGCTCGAAGAACAAAAGCCCAGGCCAGAAGAGAAAGCAGAGAAACTAACGGTTGTCCCTTACGCAGGTAGTGACACCGACAAACTGAAGAGAATATGTAGCCTATGGTGTAAAGCTAGTGTTCAGTAGTCGCGACACATTGAGATCATGATTGTCCAAACAGGGACCAAACGGATTCGAGGTCAAAAATTGTGTGTACGAGGTGCCTTGCAGCGACAAAGTCTACATTGGTCAAACAAGCAGACCTCTGAGTCAAAGACTGAAAGAACACAAGAAAGCATGTGAGAAAAGTGAAGTATACAAAAGTGGAATAGCAGAACATTGCTGGTCAAATGACCACGGACCAAACGGGGCAGAAGTTAAAGTGCTGGCTGAGGAAAGAAACATAAGAAAGAGAGAAATTAAGGAGACGATAGAAATAAAAAAGGGTTAACACGAGCTTATAGTCAACCAAGCAGTGATATAGTGACATCTGGCTATCAGAACTTGGACTCTAACGTAGGCGGCAACATCAAATAAAGTTTAATACACAGCCTTAGTGTAATAACAGGGTACACACAATACAAGTACATTGTGGGAGTGTACACACTAAGTGTAATTGAAAACTGGGAGAATACAATAAGTATAAGTTCCAAGTAAGTAAAAATTGTCCCCTGGTAGTATAGTTTTAATGTTACACAGGTGTGGCGCGTACGGTCCGGGATCCAATCCCCCACCGCCTCTTATCCCGACAGCCCTCTTAAGGGCTACCAGTCTGAAGACGCCCATAGGTAAAGAGGGGCGAAACGTCGCGACCCAAAACTTAACAGCCGTGGCAAGAATAGGCCAATCATCTAGTCTTAGTCATGAAACGCCACGAAGAAAAATATAGATCAGAACTGTGTAATGCTGTTCTCTTTTCGTGTGGCAGGCTGTACAAATGCTAGAAGAATGTACCGGTCAGGCAGTTGAGTTGGCATTCAACTGAATAATCAAAGTGACAAACATGCAACCATTTATGAAGCAAATAAGTTGAAATTTATGTTATTGTGGCCGAGTCAGTAAGGCTACATATCAGTACAATTTGAGTCAAATTTGTCAATGTTATCATGGTCGAACACCTTGGGATACTTTGCCAAAATTGACGTTTTTTCATGTTTCAAGTGGCATAAAACTAGAATTCGAGACCAAAATTCCTTCAGATTTTGCATGATTTTAGAGACCTATGTGGTGTATGTTCACACCAAATTGGTTCCCTATCAAAACGTCTAAAGACGAAACGTCTAACGTTCATGACGTCTACCGACGAAACGTCTATCGACGAAATGTCTAACTTTAAACGTTTTGAACGGACACCCACCAAATTGTAGCTTCCAGGATTGCACCAAATTTGAATTTTTCGATTTTTCGGCCAATATTTTCTGAATTTTCGAAATGTCTTCAAGTTTATGCTAGTATTGCTTTCCAGCCATTAGGGTTACAGCAAAGAACCCAACTTTAGATATAGCTTCATTCTAGATAATTTTCTCCAAACATTCATGTCTTAACTATGGCAATTGTTGACGAAACAGTTATAGAATCGATTAGATATTCATTCCATTTCATCCTAGATTCCATGCCGTTCCCACTTGCCATTAGAATCCAAGATAGAAACTCCATAATAGGCGAAACTGTTCTTTACATAATTAATTATTTTAGGTTATTTTGGAAGCCGCTAATTACTCGGATAGTTTGCTTAAAGACGTCGTTCTTCGATCATGTCGTGTCCTAAATTGGGCTCATTGGTTAGCACACACTCAATTTTAGTTGAAATACAAATATGATGTTTTATTTAGCAATCCAGATGACAAAATATTCCTTTTTATTGCACTTGTTCTGATGATGAAATGCGTAATAAAATATTTAATAGCGCTTAACTTAGAATGTAAGCCTTTCCATGCCATTGTTCTATGACAACAATTCGTCCATGCGCTGAGAGCTTTCGATCTTATATAATATGTCATATTTTCAAAATTTGAAAAATTGCTGTTTAGTGAAATTGGAGGTCTGATAAGACCCGCTTTTAGCGCTAAGAAGTACTGGACATAGCTGTCAGCATATTTTATGCTAAAAATTGATCCAAAGCAAGAATAAATATGTTAAAATGCAAAATGGGCAAGTTTGCTATAGGTATACAGATAAAGAGACAGAGTTCAAAAGGCGGCTTCTGCTAACAAAGCCCGATCACTTAAAGACAAACTGATCTCTGTTTAATCACACCATATGCATATAGATAGTTGTAATCAAAAAGTAGTTAAGAAAGTTGCATTCTTTCAGGAAAAATACTATCAAAGAGTTAACTGGATTAAAACCATTTCAACTATTTAAACACTTTGAATTTTGACTGTTTTCATGACAATATTTCCAATACTCCCACTCAGGGAAACAGTCAAAATAGTTTAAAGCGGTTCTTGGAGTCCAATCAATTTTGATAGCTTCTGAAATCGTTCTTTTGGCAAAGCTTTCGTGAAAATGTCTGCTATCATGGACTCCGTGGGGCAGTAGGATAGGGCGATTTCGTTCTTCGAAATCTTTTCCCGGATGAAGTGGTACTTAATGTCAATATGTTTCGTTCTTGCGTGGCTGGCTGGATTTTTGGACAGATAGATACAACCCTGGTTGTCCTCGAAAAAGGTTGTAGGCGTTTCTTGTGGAAATCCCAAATCCTTGAGTAGACGTCGAATCCATACAGCTTCCTGGCTTGCGGCGCAGGCAGCTATGTACTCGCCTTCTGCTGACGACAAAGCTATGAACTGTGGACGCTTGCTGGCCCAGCTGACGCAGTTTCCGTAAACGAAGAAAGCATAGCCTGTTGTGGACTTCCGCTCCGCCACGTCCCCTGCCCAGTCTGCGTCCGTATACCCAACTAACGCAGATTCCGGATGCACCTGTCGATCACCGAATTGCAGACCACACCCCAGAGTACCTTTTAGATAGCGTAGAACGCGTTTAGCCGCTGTCCAGTGCTGATCCCCAGGAGTGGCCATGTGTTGGCTAAGAGCTCCCACTGTAGTAGCAATGTCCGAACGCGTCCCAACCATGACATGCATCAAACTCCCTACCATAGCCTGGTAAAGTGTCTTGTCAACTGTGGCTTCGGCTTGCTTGACCAGTTTCTGTGACACATCTTGTGGGGTTGACACAGGTTTAGCATCCATCATGTTGAACTTCTCCAGTATAAACCTGATACGCTTTGTCTGGTTCAGCTTCATCAGTCCTTCAACTCTACTCCGCGTGACCTCTATTCCCAAACAGAAGTGCAGGTCACCAAGGTCTTTCATTCTGAAACGATCCATTAGCTGAGTTTTCGCTTCAGTAAGTCTTTTTTCACTCTTGCTTGCTAGGATTAGATCATCCACGTACAAGGACAGCAACACGTAGTCATCTGATGTGATGCCTTTAACATATATACAGCTGTCAGCTTTGCTTTTGGAATACCCAATTGTGACCAAGTATTCATCCATGGCTTTATTCCAGCATCGTGGTGCTTGCTTTAACCCATAAAGACTTTTTGCAGCTTACACACCAGATGTTCTTCGCCTTCTTTTACATACCCATCTGGCTAGACCATATATATATCCTCTTCCAAGATACCATTCAGGAAGGCTGTTTCGACGTCCATCTGGTGGATATTCATATCTAGATGGGTTGCAATGGCTAGCAATGCTCGGATGGAGTTGTACCGAGCAACAGGTGAGAAAGTGTCGGAGTAGTCCACCCCTGGCTCCTGTGAGTAGCCCTTAGCTACTAATCTAGCTTTGTATCTTTCCACAGACCCGTCAACTTTATATTTGACTTTAAAATCCACAAAAATCCAAATATAAATGTAGTACGACCTTCAGGGAGGGGTTCTAGCCTCCAGGTTTGATTCCGCATTAGAGACTGATATTCAGAATCAGCAGCTGCTCTCCACTTGTCTGCATCAGCACATTCCAGCGCTTCTTTCATTGTTAGTGGTTCTGGTATGGCATGAGCTATATGAGCCTTTGCTGCAGACAAATAGTCGTCTCGTTGTGCTTTTATTCTTTCAGATCTCCGCGGCAATTCTGTTGGCTCATCTGATGGGCCAGACTTTGACTCTGAATCCTCCCTAAAGTTTGGCTGTGGACCACCAAAGCAGTTTTCGTCGAATGTGGCATCCCGACTTTTCACAACTTTCTGCTCAGTTGTAACAAAGAACTTGTATCCCTTGCTGTGTTCGCTGTACCCAATGAAGCGGCACAGCACGGCTTTGGCATCAAGCTTCCGGCGGCATTCTCTTGGGACATGAACGAAGGCGTTACAACCAAAGATTTTCATATGGCTGTAGTTTGGTTCTTTATTAAACCACATTTGATATGGCACTTTGTTTTCTAGAGCCTTTGTGGGAGAACGATTTCTAAGGTATGCAGCAGTTGATACAGCTTCCGCCCAGAACTGCTTCGGTAAACTTGCTTGGCTAAGCATGCAGCGAGCCATCTCAACCAATGTTCGGTTCATCCGTTCCGCCACCCCATTCTGTTGTGGTGTGTAGGGAACAGTTTCTTGATGCTCAATGCCTCTTCTTTTAAGATGCTCTTTAAAATCATTGGAATTGTATTCTCCACCATTATCTGTTCTCAGTACTTTGATACTTTGGCCTGTGAAATTTGTAGCTTGAGCTTCAAATTCTTGAAACTTTACTTTTCATGAAGAAAACGTGTGTGAATCTGGTTTTGTCATCAATGAATGTCACGAAGTAGGTGGCTCCACCGAGGGACCGGGTCTGCATCGGCCCACACACGTCACTGTGAACAAGATCCAGTGCTTTAGCTGCCCTGGACTCACTTTTCTTGGGAAAAGGCTTCCTGGTAAGCTTACTCTTGGCACAGCTTCCACACACTGTGTTGTCTGAGTCAGGCAGCAGCTTGATATATCCAAAGTTCTCCAGCTTTTGGACATCGGGCTTGTTCAGGTGTCCAAGTCGTCGATGCCAGGGGGTTTCGGTCTGTGCCTGCAAACTGGCTGCGTTTGCCTGAAAGGACGTCTTCTCCTTTGGAGACAAAACTTGTAGGTAGTACAGCCTTTCTTTAAGAACACCCACTCCAACTGTCAGTGAATTTACCTTGATCATGCATCCTTTGTCGGTGAACTCCACACCGTGACCTTTTCTGACAGCAGCTGAGACGGAGAATAGATTCTTGGCAAGATCGGGCACGTACAGGACATTTTCCAAGCGTGCTTTGTTCACCACAGAACCAACCGTTAGATTCAAGCTGACTGAGCCTTTTCCAGTGGCCTGAATGTGACGGTCATCGCCAAGGCTGACACTGACTTCTTTGTCAAAGCAAGTGAAGTTGGTTAGCCAATTCTTGTTGCAGGTCATGTGCTGTGTCGCGCCGGAATCTACCAACCAAACATTACCAATTCCATCTTTTCCTTCCGTAGCGGAAAACAGAAACTCAAGGTCGGATTCTTCTGTGGGCAGATCGCTTGTGGTTGCTACTGCTGAAGACCTTTGCCGTGATGATGCAGAATTGCCATTTTTGTACTTAGCATCAGCATTCTTTTTTCTACATTCTCTAGCCCAATGACCAGGTTGCCACAATAGTTGCAGTTACCTTTTCATAATTCTTCGCAGATCCTTGCTTCGGGTTACTAGTGGAAGATGCCAAGGCTTTCTCCAAAGGCACGTTGTTGGTAGCATCCGACTGCGTTTGTTTTGACTCTTCATGAAGCAATCTTGCGGTCACGAATTCCCAGGTCAAATCATCTGCTCTTGACTCTAGGCTTCCTGGTAAGCTTACCCTCGGCACAGCTTCCACACACTGTGTTGTCTGAGTCAGGCAGCAGCTTGATATATCCAAAGTTCTCCAGCTTTTTGACATCGGGCTTGTTCAGGTATCCAAGTCGTCGATGCCAGTGGGTTTCGGTCTGTGCCTGCAAACTGGCTGCGTTTGCCTGAAAGGACGTCTTCTCCTTTGGAGACAAAACTTGTAGGTAGTACAGCCTTTCTTTAAGAACACCCACTCCAACTGTCAGTGAATTTACCTTGATCATGCATCCTTTGTCGGTGAACTCCACACCGTGATCTTTCTGACAGCAGCTGAGACGGAGAATAGATTCTTGGCAAGATCGGGCACGTACAGGACATTTTCCAAGCGTGCTTTGTTCACCACAGAACCAACCGTTAGATTCAAGCTGACTGAGCCTTTTCCAGTGGCCTGAATGTGACGGTCATCGCCAAGGCTGACACTGACTTCTTTGTCAAAGCAAGTGAAGTTGGTTAGCCACTTCTTGTTGCAGGTCATGTGCTGTGTCGCACCGGAATCTACCAACCAAACATTACCAATTCCATCTTTTCCTTCCGTAGCAGAAAACAGAAACTCAAGGTCCGATTCTTCGTGGGCAGATCGCTTGTGGTTGCTACTGCTGAAGACCTTTGCCGTGATGATGCAGAATTGCCATTTTTGTACTTAGCATCAGCATTCTTTTTTCTACATTCTCTAGCCCAATGACCAGGTTTGCCACAATAGTTGCAGTTACCTTTTCTATAATTCTTCGCAGATCCTTGCTTCGGGTTACTAGTGGAAGATGCCAATGTTTTCTCCAAAGGCACGTTGTTGGTAGCATCCGACTGCGTTCGTTTGGACTTTTCGATTTTTTGAAGCATCTTTTGGAAGCAATCTTGCGGTCACGAATTCCTAGGTCAAATCATCTGCTCTTGACTCCAAGGCGGTTATCAGGACTCCATATGACTCTGGAAGACTACATAGAAGTGTTGCCACCAGATCATCATTGGAAACCGGCGCTCCAACTGAATCAAGTTGATCGGCCAATCCTTTAGCTGGTTGATGTGATTCAACATGCTACCTCCGTCGACTAGGGTAGCTGTGAGAAACTCTTTCGTAGATAAAGACACAGCTTTCGGCCAGACTCTTTTTCTCGTAGTGGTTGTACAGCTTTTCCCAAGCTTCTCAATAACAAAATTCGCTGACTTAACCAGCATCAGTTGAGAATCTTCTAGCGAAATGCATATGATGGCCAGCGCTTTCCTACCCCCTGCGTCGAAATGTTTTTTGTTGAGCAGCTGTGGCACGATGAGGCAATTCCTCCGTCCCGTCAACAAAACCCATAGGTTTTTGTCCTCTAGGACCATCTGTAGCTTAAACTTCCAGAGATGGAAGTTTGTTCCCTTGAATTTGTCAATCTTGGTGATTTCTGATTCAGATCTCCCTGCAGTGGCCATTATCTGGGCCCATAACCAGATAAAGAGTTTTCATGACAATATTTCCAATATATACAGCTACTGTCATATTTGAGTGCAAAGAAAAGAAATTTTAAAGAAAGAAAGAAAGAAAGAAAAGAAAAGAAAAAAAGAAAGAAAGAAAGAAAGAAAGAAAGAAAGAAAGAAAGAAAGAAAGTCCTTAACTTCTTCCGCTGAACTCTTCCAGGTTCTTTTCAAAACTGGCCGTCTAGCGGTCGTTTAACAAAAGTTAGGTACAAGGTTGGCTACAAAACGTCTGTTCATCTAGTTGCAAAACTACTCTTGTACGGTTATGTTGAATGGCAGTGTCTTTCAAAAACGGACTTTGCAAAAACTTTGTTTTAGTAAAAAAAAGTAAGCTGCAAAAAGTTTATGAGACGTATAAAAAAATCGTATTTTTCAGCAAATGGATTCGTATATACGAATTACTGGAAAACGTATTAAAATTTTCGCATATATGTTTTATTTTTGAGCACGTCCCTAAACTTGGCTTCTTCTAGTACACTACGCACGCATATATGCACGGACAGACCCTGTGTATTAAGCCCAAGGTTTCCAAAACAAATGTCAATCAAATGCTTGGACTGACCTTTATATCAAGAAACTTTGATTCTTGCCCCTCTTTTCTTCCTTTCTTTCTTTAAAGAAGGAAAGAAAGAAAGAAAGAAAGAAGAAAGAAAGAAAAGAAAAAGAAAGAAAGAAAAGAAAGAAAGAATCTTTCTTTCCACTGAAATATGACAGTAGCTGTAGCTTGGTCGTAAAATGCCTAACTTTCAGAAGAAACATCAATTTTGCACAAAAAATCTAATAAATGAAAAATTATACAGGATAATAACTGTTCGTCTAGAGAGTTTTTCGGCACAAGAAACACCACTTTGTGTTTCTTACGTTTAACACATGCAGACCTCAACTTTGAGGTGAAATTAACCAACAACCTTAGGAGATAGGAGTTCAGTTTTAAAACTCGTTAAAACATCCAACTTAAAGAACAGTTTGAAAATTAGCGATAAATGGTCCATAAATCGACCATAAACCGACTCGCCTCCTTAAGTTAGTGATTCTTTTTGGAGACTTTTGATGAGTTGTAAGTAACTGTCGAGAAAAGATCACACGCACACTCATGTACTAAACACATGCATGTTTTGTTCAGACTTATACAAGTGCCTGCCTAGATCACTTTGAAGTGCATTCTGCAGACACTTAGCCAAATTTCGGTTCAAACGAATGTGTTAGTCGGTGTTACGGTAGCAGCTGGTACCGTTGAACTTTGCTTTAGCTTTGCTTTGACAGCATTTTGGCAAAAACTTTGACAAAACTGTTACGTTGCACTACTTTAGCAATAAATTTTTGATAAACAGGTGCTGACTGGTGTGCGATATTTTATCAAGAACATTGTCGAAAAAACAGTAGCAGCAGAGTCAGATGATCTAAATGTAGCATAAATCAAGTGAAAAATCACAGATAGCATAAACTTCAGATCTGTACGAAGACCACTAATAGCAAACACAAATATCCGGCACATCTTATACAAGTGCTAGATAGAGATAAAAATGTCACAACCTTCCCAATTCTTCTGACAAGCAATTTTCGAAACATAATTTCGGCCCAACATACATACACATACATACATAATTCGGCTGTTGCTTGAGTTTG
>JASAND010009373.1:0-14056 GCA_030248195.1 Trissonchulus latispiculum | reverse complement strand
ATCCTTTACGCAAATGGCTAAAACTTACGAAATAACCTATTTCCGTGCTCTTTAATATTTCAGGACCAGTCCCGTATTCTTAGGCCAAAAGATAAGACAGTTTTGGTTTTTGGCCTTAGGCTCCCAGTACGTAGACAAGACACGGGATTGGTTGATATGGCTGGAAAGAGGACTCGAAAAAGAACATTTTTGCTCTTACAACCTTTGAGCTATCTCCAGTGGTTAAGTAAGTATAAGCAAAAAACTGTTTTTAGGGTCACAAAATGGCCATTTTCGAGGAAATCAGTTTTTTCAAAATTACTGCCACATGTTAAGGACAAAATAGGCTTAGTTATACTCAATCGATACATCGTCCAAATGCACATTTAATGAATGCCTATTAGCCGGACTTTATTGCTTTCAGCTAGAGATTTAGCCGAAAAACCATTTTGGCAAAACTGCGATTATTTTGTTTCGAACATCGATTTCTCCAAAAACTACTCGACGGATTCCGGAGATTTGCGGCAGAGTCGAAGTTCGCACTTCTGCGGAGGGACGTTTTTCTTGGTTTGGGCTAAAACATATTGAGTAGCAAGAAAAACTCAATGCGAAGTTGCGAAATTTCGTGTTAGTGTGCATTTGGCCGATTTTCTCGACCGTTAAGACCTGCTGAGCCAAATCCAAAAAACGTCCCTCGGCCCATATGTCCATCATATCGTGGCACAAAAACAACTTTTGGCCGATTCTTCAGTTTTGAGAAATCGATGTTCAAAGACGTTTGGTCTATATTCATCCTGTTAGATGTCAGCATGTCAGAAAATTTCTGCTATTTTTTGCTAATTTTGCCAGTTCTGTAAGCTCATGTGAATGTACAGATAATAAGCTTTAAAACGACGTATAAAGCTCTTTGCAACTCCCAAAATTGCGAAAGTTATAGCGTTTCAAAAAATCACCACAAACGCACTGCACAAAAGGATTCCACCACCTTAAGTGGATTCATATTATTGATTCGCCATTTATGGCCCGGTAGCACAGATGTGGCATCTGTTATTTGGACGGTTTGGCCTTGGACGTGTATTAGGTTGACAGTGTCGTCGATCACACAACCTATGGCTGTATGCAGCGCCGGCGTTCCGTCGATTGTCATCTCAATCCTGTCCAGTGTCTGGATCTGCAAAATGTTCAGGGCATTTGTGGTGGTGTGCGCATGCCAAACAGATCTTTTTTGAGTATTCAGTTTTGGTGGCCTTTACAAGGACATACGGCACCTACACTGCATATCTCGACTAACGCTGTCCTTTCTGGTGGCTGTCTGTTTCATGTCTTCATGTCTGCGCAATGTCCGTGAAGGGCAAATGTTGAAAACTTTGAATGAATCCTACAAAAGTAACAATTACATAGACATATCCTTCTGTTTACTGAAGACATAAGGTTCAATTATTAATGAAAAAATCCGAATCCGTTTTAAAGTGCGGGCCATGCCGTCGTCTGTACACTGTATTATGAAGCTGTGCTGACGGTCGCAACGAAATGCATGTAATGCTCAGAGCTGCGTTAACGCGTACTATACTTATGCATGTCAATTTTTTCAAGAAAAAGTCTTTGCCCGTTATTAAGATAAGAGTATATAATAGAAGAGTATTTAGTATATTAAAATCATCAGTAACATGACGTCTCCACAAGGAAGGTGCAAAGAAGGTAGGTAAGACAAGCTATGTTATCAGAGCAAAAACTCTGCTCTGCTCGCTAATGGCCCCCCCCGCAAATTAGACCCATCACTTCAAAGAATTTCTTCGCTATGTTTGCGTTCTAAATCTCGAAGCATTCACAAAATTCGCGCACGTAAACATAGAGCGAGTGAGCATACCCCCGTTTCGACTAGGTACTGATTTGCGGGGGGGGTCACTAGGGTCTGATTTGCGGGGGGGGGCGGGCCGTTAGCGAGCAGAGCATAGTTTTTGCTCTGATAAGAGAGAGCTTGCTTAGTGGCATACTCTTATCATTATGTACTCTTGATAAAAGCAAGTAATACAGTGAACCTAAGTTAGCAGACAGCAGCTTAATTTCGTACAAATATTTAATACTGGAGAAGACGTTTCTCTTTGAATTATAGTTCTTGTTCGAAAAATAAATAGGATGATTTGCTATCAACTGGGGGAACAAATCTTGAGATGAAATGAATTTTAATGTGTGCTAATGCTAGATTTTTTATTCAGCGCGACTTTGTAAATTTATTGAGTGTAGCAGCTGGTAGGCTCTCTGTTATCACCTACAGGTACATGCTCTGCAAACTAACAACGACTGCTGCCCCCACAGGTGGACAAGGGGTGGGGGAAGTTTGGGAAATTCCCCCCCTCGGCGGAGTCGTCCACAAGAGGTCGCGAAATTGTTCCCACAATTCAATTTTAATTGAATACCACTTTTCCTTTGAATAAACTAAATAAAAACAAACGCTTTCGAAATTGTTTCTTTGCCATGCTGGAGCTAGATATCCTTTATTGCCGCTTTGCCACAGCTCCTGCAGAAATCTTGTGGCCAGGCAATCGTTCCGAAACAAGCGAAAATCAGAGATCTCGGCATCTATATTCTAGCAACAGATTGCTTATGGGTTCTTATTCCAGTGCGCCACTGAAGGAATTCGAAAGCTTTACACTGTGGACGCAAACAGCAGGTATGCGAACACAAATGGGGAGCGGTTCTTCTGATTGTTAATGCCAACAACTTGTACACATACTTCTACCCTCTCCCAAATTGTTACCACATACCTCAAAACATATTCCAATTTGAGTCCTTAATGTGGCCATATTCCAGAGCCCTTATGCGATAATAAAAATTACGAAGTTAGATTGTGAAATTTTTTGTAATACCGTTAAGCAGCCCATTTCAGTCCGAGCATAATTTTAATAAAAAACTTCACACAAACAGACAAGCTTCAAGTTTGAATACTACTTTGTGTTTATGATGAATTTAACTAAATTTTACATTAGCTTGCGTAATCGAAAGCCTGGCACAAAAGCACTTAATATTGCTTTGCTTTTCTATTCTTATTGGAGTCGCTTTTGCTGCAGTAGTGCTGTGGCATTCGCGAAGCATGAGCTTCAAGATGCCAGTAATTGTGAAAATGACGCTACCTTGTCTGAGGCAAATGCGATTGTTTGGCCAGTCCGCAAACCCGCACAGCGACGTTATACTCGCAAATTGCATAACATGCCATATTCAATGAATTCCTATTACTTGCCAGCTAAAGCTCTTCAAACAAAAATCTCTCTCTCATTTTCCGATTATAGAAACCCTTTCAATCAGACGGCGCAGGTAGTAGGTGTGATTCAGTTCGCCTTCCATTTGGCAACAGGAATTATTTAATCCTCAGAGGCCGCAGACTGCTTCTGCAACAACGATTTCGTGATGTAGAACCAGGTCCCTAAAACTTACCACCTGTGTCGGGCAATGGCAAATCTAGCAGCTGAACTCTTTGTATCAAGTAAATGATTTCGTCTAATCCGTTTATAGCTACCAGTAGATCTAATCTTTGTTTCATCAGGCAGCATCCCAAGTTAATAACGTGGCAATCACTAAGTTCATAACTTTGATAACTAATCACTAGCTGGGACGTTATCAATGCTCCCGGCATGATTTCAATAGTCTTGACGTCCGAGACGTCTACATACAGTGGCAGCAGTTGCTCTTATCAGATTTATATTCTGTATTCTATAAACGACATTTAATCAGGGTTTTGAACTACCCTACTGCTTGAAACGTGAAATAATGGTCACCTGCTTTGACGACCAAACTTCATAATCCTAGAGGCGCAGTACAATGTAATTGCATTCTTCCCAGAGTATAATTTTAAGGCTCACCTACTGAATCAAAATAGAAAAAACAAACGGATTAACGCAGAGCAATCGGCAACTATAGAAACCATGCATTCATTCGTAAACTAAGCTTCTTCTCTAATCAAAAACTGCTAGGTGCAAAGTGAGAGTATCTTTAAACATAAAATTCGAAACTTTCCTGCATTTAATTTATTATCCCAAACGCAAACTGATATATAACAATTATAGCAATCTTACTTCATTTCACCCTAATTGCTAGATTAAGTTTGGCAAACCAATTAAATAGGCGTACACATGATTGCTGTGTGTCAAACAACTAAAACATCTTAGCAGACTGCTACTAAAGCTCAGATATGCCAAACCCTCATGCACTATTACTACGTGTTACACATTCTTATTTAGAAAAAGTTTAAACATCTAATTGCAACACCAGCATATAAACTCATTTTTAAGTTTGACGTAGCAGATTCGATCGCTTCATGAATTTGATCAGAAGTTATGCAATTATTTTAAGTTTTGTAAGACATCTTTGTTTTGTCATTCGCTAATGAGAATGTGTTGGCATATATGTTGTGGGTAGATAGACACATTGGTAAAACGTACATCCAAACACACAAGTTAGCCAAATTTCACTAACCAACTGTTTTGGTTAGATGGCCATTCAATGAGCTCACTACTGGTTAAAATGTAATTGCAAATGCTTAGTCCATTTTTGGGCCATTTTTTCGACTTTCTCGACCTCGCTATTTTCACATATTTTATTGTCCAAATGGTATATTTTAACGAGTTTTTAAAATTAAAGTCGTAGCTCTTACGGTTGCCGAGTAATTTCACCTCAAAGTTGAGATTTCATGTGTTAAACATAGGAAATTTAAAAAGTTGTCATTTTTTCGCGTGCGCCAAAAAGATCTTCCGACAAACGTTGGTGAATCTGGACAAATTATACATTAAAATAACGCTAAAATGTTAAACTGCGGTACCCAAATTTTAATTTAGATTTAAAATTTTTTAATTAATTTCTGAAGGATTAAAATTTAACACGACTTGAGCATCAAGTCAAATTTTAATCCTTCAAAAATGAATTAAAAATTTTAAAGACCTAAATTAAAATTCTAATTCCAGAGTACCGCAGTTCAACGTTTTAGCGTTAATTTAATATATTAATTTAATATATAATTTGTCCAGATTAACCAACGTTTGTAGGGAGATCTTTTTGGCGCACGCGAATAATGACAACTTTTTAAATTTCATATGTTTAACACATGAAATCTCAACTTTGAGGTGAAATTACTGGGCAAACGTAAGAGCTACGACTTTAATTTTAAAAAACTCGTTAAAATATATAGTTTGGACAATAAAATAGGTATGTAAAAGTGAGCGAGATCGGCGAAAGACGAAAAATGACCCAAAAAAGGACGCCCCCCCTTAAGTGGCTATTAAAAAACTGAAAGAATTTTTACGAGCAATTGAGCTGCTGTTTACAGTAAACATTAAATAGATTACAGAATTAAGTATTTTTGATTGGATGTCTACCCAGTCACCTTATCTATTTAAAAACGACATATACATATACATAGACATATACAACCCCATACATAGGTTTTTGTGGAATACCCAACCTCAAAGATACTGACAACTGTAACTGTAACTGCAACTGATCTGTTAACAGTACTATCATAAAAGTCATCGATCATGAAGTAGCAGTAAATGTGCTTTTTCCCTTAAGGTTTTTGGAGATGCGATACATTTTGCGGTGCTCACTGGTGCTTAGAACGATTTGTATACGGTGGAAAATTAACCTCCTTACTGACAATTTGTAATAAAACAGCCAAACATTAATAAGGAGTCAGATATTGTGATCACATTCAACCTGGATTTCAATAAGGGTATAGGACTAAAATGTTTCTACAGAGCATTATCTAAGACCATTAATAATGTCTTAGAATGGGCTTTCCAGCGCCGGTGCTACTCCCTAAAATCACTAAATAAGGCCATAGACTTTCCCCATTAAAAGTCACCCTAAATCCTTTGCTTATATCAGTTATGAAACATATAACCGAGGAGCCCTATTCTCAAGGAGTTTCTGGTGTGAAGTGTCTTTATTTGCTACGGCACCGTCGTTTTCACCCAGTTTCAAATTGTATATAATTAATAATAGCCGGCTACTCGTTGAGTATATACTGAACAAAACTACTCCAAATGGAAACTCGATGTGCGGGACATGTGTGACAATATTTTGCATTTTTAATATGGTCATTATACCAGGGCTGGTGAACTGAGAAGACTGAGGATTAGACCAAGACGCAAGACAACAGGCGCCGTGTATTCTTTTTGCCAGGGAAGGAAGCGTGGGCAGTTCAGAGTTTGCATCAGGGTATTTTTTACCGGGGGAAGGGAGACCCCCACCTCCGAAAATGCTTTCACCCCCCCCCCGAAATCGCTCCCTCCGGGATTTTTGCTCTCCCCCCGGGAATTTTTGAGGGGCATAAAATTTCGTGCTAAAACAGGCAAGTTTTTCTAAAACTTTCCGGCTTCGCTGGAGCATTTTTTGTAAAAGTGGCTATTTTTAGCTTAAATTCTGGCATTTTTTAGAACTTTTTGCCTTTCAACGTGTAAACTACAAAACTACAAAAACTGCAAAATATAAATAAATTAATTATTTAAAAATTTATCATAAATGAAAAATAGTGTAAAGGCAAGTTCCCTGACAGTTTTCATAGTCTTGGTCAATCGCAAACAAGCCTGTTTCTATTTTCCGTTCGAGATAATCGTCGGCCATATCACTGGATCCAAAGTCACAATGTAGCGTAGTATACCATTGTCTATCTCTAATTCTCTGCATTTAGCAAAACTTTACATATTCAATGCGGCGTACCCCGCAATTCTCAGCAAGCTAAGATTGTTGTTACTATTACCCTAAAACACTACTGAGCATGTGCTTGCCTAAACGCAGCAATTATATACGAGATTATATGCCTCGTTCGAGATCTATCGAGTACTCCGTAACAGTTTTCGACCCACAAATATCCGAACTCAAACGAATACAACCCAATATTTGCCCGCGCAGTTGCCTGTGCGCAATGTAGAGCTTATATATTGTCTACTACTACTAGATTTTTTGTTTACTTTATTATAACTTTAGTAACCCTCTGCTTCTGGTACAATAAAACATAAATCTCAGATTATAGGACCGTGAAATGCTCTTTGATAAGGTTTCTCCGATCGAAAATAATACTAAAATAATAATAATAATAATAATAATAATCGACCACTGGTCTACTTTCCAGAGTGACCCTTTCGCTTCTTTACCAATAAATGGACTTATTTTTTACTGGTCGAAATGCCTAACTCTAAAGCAAAAGTAATTTATATCAAGGCTTCAATATTGTGCTGAATAGGAAGAAATAAAGCTTACGCCAATTGGCTCTTCGCCATTCGAAATATCCAAAAAATTGAAATTGGATCTCGGAAGATTGTTTGAAGTCTTGAAAGCGGGTCTATCGTATATCAGACAGATTTGCTTTTACACGTATCTGGTGGCCAAATAAGGTTACAAATCAGTGCAATTTGAGCTAAATCTGTCAGCGTTATTTTACTAGAACAACCTTAGATACTTTTTGAGCCAGACTAAAATGGCACTACTTCATGTGTTGAACTGCATAAAATTAGCTCGGAGGTAGAATTGCTTTGTATTTGGTACAGTTTTGGATGACTACGGGGATTATGTTCACACCAGACTTTAGCTTATAGGAATTATTATTTTCAGTTCGTCGAAAATTCCGATAAATTTTGAAATAGTAACTCTAGAAATGGAATGAGAATTGTGAACGCCCACTAAGTGTGGAAGGGTCTCCCTTCCCAAAACCTTTTTAGAATATTTATAGAACTTGTATCCAGATTATTATTATTATCTTTATCGCGAGTTTGGTTTTGTGTCTCTTTCGAACATTAAAAGTACTAGCACCCCGATCGAATTTCTTTGATTCACTATGGACCAATTTGCCTGAGGGGTGGGTCGTATCCACATTTGTTATCTGTCAGTTTTGAGTGAACCCCTCTTTTTGGAAGCCCCTCTTTTCGGCATTTTTGGCGGTTGCCCAAAAGTGCCGCAAAATTAGTTTTTCAAGGCCAAAGTTTCACAAACTTTTAGCAAATTTATGCCACCTCCGATAATTAACAGTTTCACAAAATTTTGTACTTCCCATGGATACGCAAAGCAAGAAAGTTGCGTTTGTTGCCAAGTTTTTCATATCATTCATAATAGCCTTCATAAGCTAACATGGCTTCAAAATGCGTCATTTTTCAAATTTTTGAGTAAATGCTTTATACCTCAGTTAAAACTAGGGTCTACCAACCAGCAAATTTTAATATAATTATTTTGGTCGTTTCAAAAAATGGGGTCCGAGCGCATAAACTCGAGAACGACTGCACACGGCTGGGGGGCAGCTAAGAAATCAGCTTTCGATATTTTTTGACCACACCCGTGCTCTGTATCTGTGCCAAAAGGTACATCAATCCAACAAAGTCGGGGAAAGTCGATTTTAGTAGACCTCTCCATTAAGTATTGGTTTAGTGTCGGTAGGTAGGTGACTTTATAGTTTAAACCTGTTTCAACAAGCGATCACTTTAGCTAGAAGTTAGCTATCGGAGCTAAGAAAATAGTGCAGAAATACACGTATCACTATCAATATCTAAAAATCACGTATCAATACACGGACACCCGTAATTCTGGTTCGCTTTTGCAACTGCAATTTTTCTGTTCTAGCGAAAGTTGTTGTGCGTGTTTTTATCAGTGAATAACTCTTTTTGCAACTGCAGTTTACTGCTAAGTATACTCGCCTGTTACCTTTTTTGGGCATTCAGGCACATCGGCAATTTTGGCTCAGAGCCAAGATCCTAACTGGGAAAATTTTATTTAGGCACAAACCTATGTTACATATTTCTGCATGCATACGTACATTGGCAAAGGTAAATAGAAAATTAGGAAATCGGTGAAAAAGCTACTCCAATTTATTACGGACTGTTGCTGAGCCAGTTATGCATATATCAAACCACTCTGCACACAAAACCTAACCTGTGAGCCTACAGATCTGTCAGGAGCCTCAAGATTTTGGAAGCAGATCTCCTCACTGTCGGGACGAACGGACTCATGCTTGGACAAATTTTTCGACTCCTCGGAGCCACCAGAGGCCAATTGTGCGACTAAAGCCATAAATTTGGTCAGAATGGCCGTTCTTAGAGTGCTTACAGTGCGAAATTAACTTCCTTACAGATCTTTTAGCAGCCAAAGATTAACACGGGATCAGATTCTATCCCGACTTCAATTAGAGATTCTACCACTGAAAAATTAAAAATTGTAGAAGGTCTCCCCTAAAATGAAAAAACTGCTAAATTTTACATATGTTAGTAAATATTTGTAAGAAACGTCGATTTTTAATGATTCTATGCGATTTTTAGAAAATTGGAAAAATTTACTTAAAAATTTGCTCCTTTTGAGTCCACCCTCCTTTTCAAGCCGAGGAAGTTCCTGGTTTTTGCCTGTCTGGAAGCCTGCGCCCCCACTCCTCCAATGTTAACCTATGATAGCTTATAGCGTAGTGAAAGAAATCACAATGTTAGATAGACTTCAGTTCTCAATCACAGTAATCAGTTGATCAAAAACGGCATGTCTTGAAAACAGTAAAAGCAAGTAATACAGTATATCACCCGCACCCAAGATTAGCAGAGGGGGGTCCAAGGTACAAGCAGCTTAATTTCGTACAAATATTTATTGCTGGAGAAGACGTGAGAAGAGTTCTTGTTCCAAAAATAAATCGGATGATTTGCTATCAACTGCTGGAACAAATCTTGAGATGAAATGAATTTTAATGTGTAGCTAATGCTAGATTTTTTATTCAGCGAGACTTTGTCAATTTATTGAGTGGGCGGTAATAGCTTTTTCTTGAAATAAAAAGTTTCTTACAACTTATCTAGACGTAAAGTCCAACAGAGTATAAACCCAAAACCTAAACGTAGAACACAACACACACCGGACACCCCCCTTTTTTGAAATGTTTTTGGAATTTTCAGCTATTTTTGGGCCAAATTTGGCCATTTGCTTGCAAAAATTTGAGGTCGGACCCCCCCCCCTTTTCAAAATCCTGGATACAAAACTGACAACAGAGTACCATCAGAATTTATAATACAACAGCCGTCACAACTCACTCCATGTCGCCGTCTGCTGGGCGAGGAGCGTTCATCCCGAGCGGCACGCTGGTGCCGGCCAGCCACCGACTCGTCGCTTGGCGACTGAGAGGACTCTGGTCGACACTCCGCGGCAAGATCCTCCTCTACCAGCGGTTCTTCCTCGCCGCCCTGTTCCAGGAGCGAAGCGGGGCCCAGCATCTCTTCACTGATCACAGCATCGCCCAGAAAATCGCCAGGCTCACTGCTGGGGACATCTTGATCTCGAGCGCCTGAGCCTAGATAGGCGCCAGAGTGTCTGGACGGATGATGGAAACCAGAAACAACGTCGTGGGTGGTGGTATTGGAGGGTGGAGGTGGTGCCGCCGCTGCAGGAGCAGGAGCAGGAGTTGAAATAGGTTCCTGAGGACTTAGATAGGACTTATTCTCAATCACAGTAAACAGTTGATCAACAAACGGTTTCGTCTCTGAAAACAGTGAGAAGAAAATAAAGCAATGTATACATATATATATACTCAGGCCCGCACCCAGGATTTTGAAAAGGGGGGGTCCAAGGTAGCAGACAGCAGCTTAATTTAGTACAAATATTTATTGCTGGAGAAGACGTGACTCTGAAGAGTTCTTGTTCGAAAAATAAATCGGATGATTTGCTATCAACTGCTGGAACAAATCTTGAGATGAAATGAATTTTAATGTGTGCTAATGCTAGATTTTTTATTCAGCGCGACTTTGTAAATTTATTGAGTGTAGCAGCTGGTAGGCTCTCTGTTATCACCTACAGGTACATGCTCTGCAAACTAACAACGACTGCTGCCCCCACAGGTGGACAAGGGGTGGGGGAAGTTTGGGAAATTCCCCCCCTCGGCGGAGTCGTCCACAAGAGGTCGCGAAATTGTTCCCACAATTCAATTTTAATTGAATACCACTTTTCCTTTGAATAAACTAAATAAAAACAAACGCTTTCGAAATTTTTTGTTTGCCATGCCGGAGCTAGATATCCTTTATTGCCGCTTTGCCACAGCTCCTGCAGAAATCTTGTGGCCAGGCAATCGTTCCGAAACAAGCGAAAATCAGAGATCCCGGCATCTATATTCCAGCAACAGATTGCTTATGGGTTCTTATTCCAGTGCGCCACTGAAGGAATTCGAAAGCTTTACACTGTGGACACAAACAGGAGGTATGCGAACACAAATGGGGAGCTGTTCTTCTGATTGTTAATGCCAATAACTTGTACACATACTTCTACCCTCTCCCAAATTGTTACCACATACCTCAAAACATATTCCAATTTGAGTCCTTAATGTGGCCATATTCCAGAGCCCTTATGCGATAATAAAAATTACGAAGTTAGATTGTGAAATTTTTTGTAATACCGTTAAGCAGCCCATTTCAGTCCGAGCATAATTTTAATAAAAAACTTCACACAAACAGACAAGCTTCAAGTTTGAATACTACTTTGTGTTTATGATGAATTTAACTAAATTTTACATTAGCTTGCGTAATCGAAAGCCTGGCACAAAAGCACTTAATATTGCTTTGCTTTTCTATTCTTATTGGAGTCGCTTTTGCTGCAGTAGTGCTGTGGCATTCGCGAAGCATGAGCTTCAAGATGCCAGTAATTGTGAAAATGACGCTACCTTGTCTGAGGCAAATGCGATTGTTTGGCCAGTCCGCAAACCCGCACAGCGACGTTATACTCGCAAATTGCATAACATGCCATATTCAATGAATTCCTATTACTTGCCAGCTAAAGCTCTTCAAACAAAAATCTCTCTCTCATTTTCCGATTATAGAAACCCTTTCAATCAGACGGCGCAGGTAGTAGGTGTGATTCAGTTCGCCTTCCATTTGGCAACAGGAATTATTTAATCCTCAGAGGCCGCAGACTGCTTCTGCAACAACGATTTCGTGATGTAGAACCAGGTCCCTAAAACTTACCACCTGTGTCGGGCAATGGCAAATCTAGCAGCTGAACTCTTTGTATCAAGTAAATGATTTCGTCTAATCCGCTTATAGCTACCAGTAGATCTAATCTTTGTTTCATCAGGCAGCATCCCAGTTAATAACGTGGCAATCACTAAGTTCATAACTTTGATAACTAATCACTAGCTGGGACGTTATCAATGCTCCCGGCATGATTTCAATAGTCTTGACGTCCGAGACGTCTACATACAGTGGCAGCAGTTGCTGATGGTGGAGAGGTGGAGGGGGTGCCGCCGCTGCAGGAGCAGGAGCAGGAGTTGAAATAGGTTCCTGAGGACTTAGATAGGACTTATTCTCAATCACAGTAAACAGTTGATCAACAAACGGTTTCGTCTCTGAAAACAGTGAGAAGAAAATAAAGCAATGTATACATATATATATACTCAGGCCTGCACCCAGGATTTTGAAAAGGGGGGGTCCAAGGTAGCAGACAGCAGCTTAATTTCGTACAAATATTTATTGCTGGAGAAGACGTGACTCTGAAGAGTTCTTGTTCGAAAAATAAATCGGATGATTTGCTATCAACTGCTGGAACAAATCTTGAAATGAAATGAATTTTAATGTGTGCTAATGCTAGATTTTTTATTCAGCGCGACTTTGTAAATTTATTGAGTGTAGCAGCTGGTAGGCTCTCTGTTATCACCTACAGGTACATGCTCTGCAAACTAACAACGACTGCTGCCCCCACAGGTGGACAAGGGGTGGGGGAAGTTTGGGAAATTCCCCCCCTCGGCGGAGTCGTCCACAAGAGGTCGCGAAATTGTTCCCACAATTCAATTTTAATTGAATACCACTTTTCCTTTGAATAAACTAAATAAAAACAAACGCTTTCGAAATTTTTTGTTTGCCATGCCGGAGCTAGATATCCTTTATTGCCGCTTTGCCACAGCTCCTGCAGAAATCTTGTGGCCAGGCAATCGTTCCGAAACAAGCGAAAATCAGAGATCCCGGCATCTATATTCCAGCAACAGATTGCTTATGGGTTCTTATTCCAGTGCGCCACTGAAGGAATTCGAAAGCTTTACACTGTGGACACAAACAGGAGGTATGCGAACACAAATGGGGAGCTGTTCTTCTGATTGTTAATGCCAATAACTTGTACACATACTTCTACCCTCTCCCAAATTGTTACCACATACCTCAAAACATATTCCAATTTGAGTCCTTAATGTGGCCATATTCCAGAGCCCTTATGCGATAATAAAAATTACGAAGTTAGATTGTGAAATTTTTTGTAATACCGTTAAGCAGCCCATTTCAGTCCGAGCATAATTTTAATAAAAAACTTCACACAAACAGACAAGCTTCAAGTTTGAATACTACTTTGTGTTTATGATGAATTTAACTAAATTTTACATTAGCTTGCGTAATCGAAAGCCTGGCACAAAAGCACTTAATATTGCTTTGCTTTTCTATTCTTATTGGAGTCGCTTTTGCTGCAGTAGTGCTGTGGCATTCGCGAAGCATGAGCTTCAAGATGCCAGTAATTGTGAAAATGACGCTACCTTGTCTGAGGCAAATGCGATTGTTTGGCCAGTCCGCAAACCCGCACAGCGACGTTATACTCGCAAATTGCATAACATGCCATATTCAATGAATTCCTATTACTTGCCAGCTAAAGCTCTTCAAACAAAAATCTCTCTCTCATTTTCCGATTATAGAAACCCTTTCAATCAGACGGCGCAGGTAGTAGGTGTGATTCAGTTCGCCTTCCATTTGGCAACAGGAATTATTTAATCCTCAGAGGCCGCAGACTGCTTCTGCAACAACGATTTCGTGATGTAGAACCAGGTCCCTAAAACTTACCACCTGTGTCGGGCAATGGCAAATCTAGCAGCTGAACTCTTTGTATCAAGTAAATGATTTCGTCTAATCCGCTTATAGCTACCAGTAGATCAAATCTTTGTTTCATCAGGCAGCATCCCAGTTAATAACGTGGCAATCACTAAGTTCATAACTTTGATAACTAATCACTAGCTGGGACGTTATCAATGCTCCCGGCATGATTTCAATAGTCTTGACGTCCGAGACGTCTACATACAGTGGCAGCAGTTGCTGATGGTGGAGAGGTGGAGGGG
>JASAND010009372.1:0-10656 GCA_030248195.1 Trissonchulus latispiculum | reverse complement strand
TTACTTTGGTCCGGACAAAATGTTATTGCCGTGACCGAGTTTCTCTCGGAATGGAATTGAACCAGATCCCGCTAAGCTGGACGCAGTTCGAAAACTGCCAGCACCAACATCGAAAAAGCAAGTGCACAGCTTCATAGGTTTAGCGTCCTACTACAGACATTTTATTCCTAAGCTTTCCGAAAGGGTTGCTTGCTTGAATAAGCTTTTAAAGGCAGATTCCGAGTTGGTGTGGAGTGAGGAATGTCAGCAGGCTTTCGACTATGTCAAGGATACTTTGTTGAGTAAGCCGTTCTGAGTCGACCCGACTTCAATGCGGAATTCGTGGTGTTTACAGACGCAAGTGACAATGGTTTAGGGGCTGTGTTGTCTCAGGTTAAAGATGGCGTGGAACACGTAGTATCTTATCCTAGTAGGTCTATCCGACCTTCGGAAAGAAACTACTCCACGATTGAAAAAGAGGCTTACTCAACAAAGTATATATCCTTGACATAGTCGAAAACCTGCTGACATTCCTCACTCCACACCAACTCGGAATCTGCCTTTAAAAGCTTATTCAAGCAAGCAACCCTTTCGGAAAGCTTAGGAATAAAATGTCTGTAGTAGGACGCTAAACCTATGAAGCTGTGCACTTGCTTTTTCGATGCTGGCAGTTTTCGAACTGCGTCCAGCTTAGCGGGATCTGGTTCAATTCCATTCCGAGAAACTAAATGGCCTAAGTAAACAACCTGTTCCTGACAAAACAGATATTTTTTGCCCTTCAGCTTAAGATTAGCTCCTCGCAGACGGGTCAACACTTCCCTTAGGCGAACTAAGTGCTCTTCAAACGTAGCTGAGTAAATGATGATATCATCGATGTAAACTAAGCAGGTTTTCCATTGCAAACCCCTAAGCACAAATTGCATCATCCTTTGAAACGTTGCTGCGGCGTTGCATAGTCCGAAAGGCATAACGTTGAAGTGGTACAAACCACTCTGGCAAACAAAAGCAAACAAGTGACAATGGTTTAGAGGCTGTGTTGTCTCAGGTTAAAGATGGCGTGGAACACGTAGTATCTTATGCTAGTAGGTCTATCCGACCTTCGTCATGTTCTACTACGTAAGACTACTAGTAAGCATGCAAGACGGCTCAAGGTGCAGTGGGCTACTAGATTTGTGTTGCCGACCCTGCTTTCGCGTTTAGTCATTGACGACGACTGAACGAATTGCCTAACCAGAAGAAGAAAAAGGACAGCGAAACGAGGAGAAATGGCGCCATAGTTTGACAGAAGAAAACTGGATAAACTATTCGTCAGCATCTAAACTACGAGCCGTAAATTATTGATGTGAGAAACAAACTCTTCACCAGTGTCGGGATCTTCGACTAAGTAATTTACAGGAGACGTTTTCGCACGCACAACCAACACTTTCCCCCATCTGGGCTCAAATTTCTTTCTTGGTCCCATGACCCTATGCCGGACCTGTTGACCAATACGCAAAGCATTGCGGCAGTTGATGGGATTGTAGGCTCTTTGCTGCTGTTCCTGGGCAGCGACAGAACTTCTATTCACCGCAGAATAGGCTGCCCTCAAGGCTTTCTGAAGCGCTTTATAGTGGTCCGCACCTGCTGAACCGTTCACCGGTTCCTCAAGACCTGCATCTGCTGGTAACCTCGGCAACCTTCCATACAGCAGCTGGAAAGGCGAATACTTAGTCGACTCCTGCACACTGCTGTTATATGCAAACACTGCATAGGGAAGCCACTTATCCCACGACTTACGAGAAGCTGTTGTAAGCGTACTCAAGGTATCTATCAAGGTTCTGTTAAACCGCTCCACTAAACCGTTGGTTTGTGGATGATAAGGTCGAGTGTATCTGCCTAATGCCCAACTGTCTTGTCGTTTCGTTCAAAACCGCAGACATAAATGCTTTTCCGCGATCCGACTGCAGAACTAGCGGACAAGAGTGCTGCAGCAAAACTCTGTCCACTAGTAACTTAGCAACTGTTCGCGAATCAGCTTTAGGAACCGGGCAGGCGACAGCCCATTTAGTAAAATAGTCGATAAAGCCTACTATAAATTTGTTTTTCCGTTGCGTTCTAGGCAAAGGACCTACAACGTCAACACCAACCGAATCGAATGGACCGGTAACCGAAATTGAAACCAGGGGAGCTTTCGGTTGGTTAGACGACTTGAATGCTTGGCACAGTTCGCACTTACGGCAAAACTCTTCAACATCGCGGGCCATAGACGGCCAAAAGAACCGCGGTGAAATTCTTGCCAACGTGCGTTTTGAGCCAAAGTGGCCAGCCTGGGCTGAGCCATGGTACTCCTCAAGGATGCGCACCCGTAAGCTTAAAGGTACCACTAACCGACGCGACCGCTGTCTTCTGCTGAACTTATATAACAAGTTGTCTATTATGCAGAAGTCCGACGATTTCCCTGTCTCCATGTACCTCGATGCTTCGATACAGAAGCCATCGGCCGCTTGTGCTTCTCTAAGTTCGAGCAACGTAAGACCACTAATCCGTTCAGCAAGAACTGCTGAAACGATAGGATTTCTAGACAGAAAGTCTGCGTTGCTGTTAGACGATCCACGTCGGTATTGGATCTCCGTGATATCGTACTCAGCCAAGTCCATCGCCCATCTGGCAAGCCTACCACGAGGATTCTTGATTGACTTAAGCCACTGCAACGGACAATGATCTGTAACAACCCTAAAGCGACGCCCGTAAAGGTACGGCCTGAATTTTTCGTCAACAGCCCAGTGAATAGCCAAAGCCTCTTTTTCAATCGTGGAGTAGTTTCTTTCCGAAGGTCGGATAGACCTACTAGCATAAGATACTACGTGTTCCACGCCATCTTTAACCTGAGACAAAATGAGTGCGGATGCGGAATGTAGTCATAGAATAACGAGCAACGAAAACTAACGTTCCTCTTTGAAGATTACTGTTTCCGCTTAAATTTTTTTGGTATATTTCTTTTTAGTTACATAATTATTGTTTTGAATAAAAGTGATTGTTGTGACCGTCAAATATCCAATCGATCAGAGGCACCCAAAAAAGCATAGACGAGGTACTGTTGGAGGATTTGTGATGATCTGTTACAACACTTGACCATTCCGCTCAATTGGTTCATTTATGAAGCTCTTTATCATTTTCATTGTTACGCTTACGTATATTAATCAACTCCTGCATCGTATCAAGAGGTGGTTTTGTTCAAACTAGCTGGCGACGTCAATCGTAACCATCCAGAAAACACTTGATGGTAGTTCAGAAAAGCTGCCTTCAAAAATAGGTTTCCTGGTTGCCCTTAGGTCTGGTAGGGATGCTTCGCCAAAGGGAACATGGCTCGGGGATTATCGCTGGGAAACTCATAAAAAGGACTAAGGGAACTAATAATCATTAATTAACCTTTGTTTTGACCCTTGAAATAAAATTACGGTTCGAACATAAGGCCAACTTAGGCCGAAATTTCCAGGTTGAAAAGATTTAGTCATTCTGATTTATAGATAGTTTTAGTCCTGGCAGAATCCAAAATTGGAAAAGATGGTCGGATTCTGATGCTTTTGTTAAAGAGACCCGGTCAACACAGCAAAAAGAGCAAACCGATTTGTGTTCAGAACCAAAAGTGTCATAGGCGAAAGCGACCAGAGGCTTTAGAATAATTTGAGAGTTGATGGCAAGATGACAATGAATGATTCAAGATGAAAAATAGGTACGATTCGATAAAGTTGGTCTTTGCAGTTTGAAAGTTTGAAGGTTTGCTGAGGGAAACTGAAGCTTCATTTAACTACAACATGCGACTCGAGTTATTTTAGGATAGGGCACGTGCGCTTACAAGTTTTCATTTAGCTATTCATTAATTCAGTGTAAAGGTTAACACGGGCGAGGGAGAGATCTGGGGGGGGGGGGTCCCTGCCTAACCTAGTCCGGACAAAGTATATGCCTTACCGCTGCCGGGGACAAGCGGTAAGGAATAAATGGCCAAGGAGCAAGCAAATATGGCCGGAAAAATAGGTTTTTGCACTAAGTTTTTCGCTTTGTGATTTTGTGCTACTTTGTGGTACTTTGTGTTTAGTACCAAAAGCGACTTGGTCGAAAGCGATCAGGAGCTCACTACTATTTTTGGGTTAGTTTCAAGATGAAATAATAACTAAACTGTCGCAAACTGGTACATTTTTTCAAAATCGGCCAAAATTTTTATACCGCCGGAGGCGGTATACTTGTAATGGGTTGACCCATCTGAATTCCTATGTTTTGCATGTAAATTGCTTGGTGCGGAGGATTTCTGTCCTATCTTCAACACATGTCCCTGTTACGCAGGTTTTTTTGCCCAACAATTTTCTACGATTTTGCAATTTTTAGAGCATCATTACAGTCAATTTAGTTAATTTTCAGCGCCCTGTAAATTGTTTTGCACACGATCACTCTCTACCTTTTCTCATATTACCGAAAATTGGGCGTTATTTGCCTGTCACTTGATTGGCAGAGGTTTAACAGATCAATAAATCGCTAAAACTGATGTTACAACTTTCGTGTGCGAAGACTGATTTTGCGCTTGCACTGTATTTATTTCATTAGTGTTTGCTTTGCTTCAGAATTTAGATAAAATAAATTGTTTAAAATAAACATATATAGATAAATGATAACTTTCTCGCAGTTTACTCGATAAAATCGCTATAGTCAGAGTAGTGAAAAAACAAAAAAATCCGTGTTTGCATTTTTGCTCCACACAGATCGAATCCTTCTCCTTCCTGTATAATTTTAGTTTCACAATCGGCAGTGGCAATCTCAAAGGATACTCCCATTCTTTTGTCCTAGAAACGGTAAATGTCGGGGAGTTGAAACTAGTCAAAAGCTAACGTCAATGTGTACACTAGAACAGTATGATGAAATGGGGGAAAATGCTGAATACATAACCTTCCAAACCCTTACGGGTATTATTCCCTTTTAAGGGGTAACTTGTTGAATATGTTTCTACAAAAGATTTGATTGCAAATATTGAAAATTGCAAATTTTTCAGGTAGTTAAAATATTTTAAAGAACTGTCTTGAGGTGCAAGCCCAGTAGAAGATTTCAGTTCAAGTTGCAAGCCCACTAAAAATTTCTTGGGACAGGACCCCCAGGACTCGACCCTATAATGCATGATTATAGGACATCTCAAACTGCTGAGATATTTTGCGCCGTTTATGCTGAGCGTTTAGTTTGAAATTACTTTTAGTTGTTGCAACCAAAGTTGGTCCATAACTTAGCCGTTCTTAACCTATGCAGAGAGATGCAACCAACCAAACTAATCAATTCAATGCAATACTGAATTCAACACTTTTATCACTACTGTCACTACTGCTACACATAAAAAGAGCTATGAAAAATGTTACGCGGTTAGCTTTACTGAAGTCTGACCAAAAAATGTAGAAAGCGAAATTGTTTTCTTTATATCTCAAAGACGCTTCAAGGTAGCTACCATAAAGTATATATTTTCTGAACCGGACTGATGAGATGTTTCTTTTCGTGAAAAACTTTTTTTGAAATTTCCCGTGCAATTTCAAAGAAGCGTCCGTTTCCTATGTAGGACAGGAAAGATTGAACCAAATTAGTGCCACCAAGTGATTTTTTATGAAAATTTTTCGTTTCATCTGAAGGCCTACACACCAAATTTCAACTTTTTTGGTTGAAAATTGCGTGAGTTGTTACATTTTTCGATTTTCAAAATCCTTTGATCTTTGCCGCTTTTTCGACTTAGACTGGCTACTACTCGTGACTCGCTCAGTGGAAAAATTTTTCGAATAGATTTTCAGCACCGCCAAGACGTCAGCTTTGATCTGGTATATACAGGGTTTTTTTTTGGTTTTCGGATTTGCGTCAACCTTGCGTCCCGCTAAGTTTAAGCTGCGTCCGGTTAAGAAATTTTGCGTCCAGGTAGAATTTTTGTTTTATCGTGTTTTCTGTGCAAAAAATTGATTTATTTATAAAAATTTTGTTAATTTCTTTAGTGTAACACTATTTAGACTATTTAAAAGGTTGATGCTGCTTAACATTAATGCACGAATACAAAGGTACCTATAGAACAGAGATGGGGCAATGCACACGGAGGGGGGTCTGGGGGGCGGAGCCCCCCAGAAGTAGAAGAATTTTTGCAATTCCAGAATAATCCTTAATAGAAATGTTTAAAAACATTTTATTATTTTATTTGGCACCTGTTGCGTTTAACGCAATACCTTGCGTCATTTTCAATTTTATTGACACACATTCGTCCGATATTTCAATGACATATATAGTTAAACTAACTAAAGTATTAAAAAATTAATGAAATATTTAGGAATAGCATTGAGAAAAAAGTAGTAAATATCAAACATACATTCAGTTTCGAAAACTCAGAGAACTACTGACTGATCCCTGAAAACAGTATTGAAAGCGAGTACTGGGGCCCGGGGGCGGAGCCCCCAGAAGTTGGAGATTTTTTTGCAATTAAGGATTGAATCCGTAATGGAAATGCTTAAAAAGATTAATTTAGTGTCTGTAGCATCTAACGCATTTTGTGCGTAAGTTTCGATTGTACTGACACACATTATTCCGATGTTTCAATGTTATAGATAAACTAATCACGGTATTAAAAATTAATGAAATAGTTATTAAATTAATATCACTAAGAAGAAAGGTAGTAAATAAGAAACCACAAAGTCCATTTTCAAAACTCTGAGAATTACTGATTCCTCGAAAGGTCCTGTAGAAGATCAGCGGGGGGTCTGGGGGCGGAGCCCCCCAGAAGTTGGAGATTTTTTGCAATTACGGATTGAATCCGTAATGGAAATGTTTAAAAAGATTAATTTAGCGTCTGTAGCATCTAACTAAAGCATCTATGCTATTTCATTCTTTGCGTATACTGCTGCGTGTAGTAGTATTATTCTTCAAAAATGTGTTAAAAACTCAAATGTTCACGGTTATGCATATTGTAATGTAATGACTTAACAAATAACATTGAGACATGATCTTGCACCTTGGCATTCCATGACAAAGCGGTAAACACCAGGGGTCTGGGGGCGGAGCCCCCAGAACTCGAAGAAATTTTTGGAAAAAACGGAAAAATTGGCACTGGAAACATTTAAAGTTTTTACTCTTACAAATGTGAATTTTCTCCCGAAATAATGTTGCGTCTAGCTTGCGTCCCGTTTAAATTTCGTTGCGTCCAGATAAGAAACTTTGCGTCCAGACGCACATCTGGACGCAAAAAAAACCCTGGGTATATATATATATATGTGATATTTCAATATTTGAAAGTCGATTTTTTTCGAAAAATACCAGTTTTTGACCCAAAAGTTTGGCATAGCGATTCTCGCAAACGTGAGTACAAATAGCATAAACATAAAGTTCAATCTGAGGTGAACCCAACGATATAAAGTTTTTGTTGCTACAACTTACACTGCGTCCGCAATGATTTTTCAAACAATTTCCCTTAATTCAGGTGGTTTTTGCTAGTTGACACTGGCTCAGGCAAATCAAGGCGGCAACATCAAAGACGGCCAAAAACCGCCTGAAATAAGGGAAATGTTTGAAAAATCATTGCGGACGCAAGATAAATCGTAGCCAAGAAAACTTTATATCGTAGGATTCGCCTCAGATTGAACTTTATGTTTATGCTATTTTTACTCACTTTTGCGAGAATCGCTATGTCAAAATTTTGGGTCAAAATATTGTATTTTTGAAAAAATCTACTTTCAAATTTTGAATCATCACATAGATCAGGTCAAAACTGACGCCTTGGCGGTCCTGAAAATCTAATCGAAAAATTTTTCCACTGACCGAGTCACGAGTAGTAGCCAGTCAAAGTCGAAAAAGCGGCAAAGATGAAAGGATTTTGAAAATCGAAAAAATGGAATAACTCACGTAATTTTTAACCAAAAAAGTTGAAATTTGGAGTGTAGGCCTTTCAGGTAAGGGGCAAATTTTCCTGAAAAAGTCGCGGTAGCACTACCAATCTTTCTGTACATATAAAAGCGGCGCCCTTTGAAATTGCACGGGAAATTTCAAAAAACTTTCAAAAGAAAGATCTCATCAGTCCGGTACAGAAAATATATACTTTATGGTAGCTATCTTGAAGCGTTTTTGAGATATAAAGAAAACAATTTCGCTTTCTACATTTTTTGGTCAGACTTAAGCAAGATATTTCACTAGGTATCACTCAATCAGGGAGGAAAACTGGACAAGGCTGGAGCTGAGGATACAGCAGTTTTGGATACTACTAGACAGAAGCCAAACTTCGAATGCATCGGGCTGCGATAAAAGTTATCGTGTTATTAGACTTCATTCTTTTGTTGCTTGTAACGTATTCGTAACTCGTTCATGTTCCTATGCGACGTCACATTTTATTGTTCAGACAATACTGAAATTCCGGCCAGTTATTGCAGTTACACAATATTTATCGTTATTTATCGCATTGCTGAAAAGAGAAAGCATAATACTGTGGCTGCTTTAATTCCTTCCGAACTTTGAATTTATGAGTAGAAGAAATTATTATAAATTGATTTCAAGGCAGGTGTTATCAATAGATTGAAAGCAATTAGAAGTGCGTACATTCCGAAAACATCCCAAAGAGAAATCTATTTTAATTAACAAAATTTCATTGCAGAAGCTTATATTTTGAGCCCTCAGCATATTGAATTACACAACAGCTTTTGCGTCACTGTGTATACAGAAACAGACCCAAATACGGGGTTTCTCTCCGAAATTCTCTTTCCTCTGACATAACTAACAAGTGAGTTCATAACTATATTCGCGTTCTGCCTCAAAATACGTCTCTTTTTCAAATTTTCGGATACAATGCTCCATGCGTCGGCTGAAACCTGCAATATTACATCCAAATTCGGTGTGCCAATTGCACATATGAAACAACGATGTGTGCTAAAGGTTCACTCCAATTGCTGATGTTTAGTTATAGATGCATGATGCATGTTTGTATAGCGTGCGCCTTCCTATAGCCAGAAAACGGCAAATTTTAAGCTTTTCCAAATATAGCCAAATTTTATACCAAATTGAAGCTCTTAACCTCCTGAACATTTATTTTCTTGCACCAAGACTCCACAAAAAAGTTTGTGAAAGTTAAACTTTGAAGTGAAAACCAGTCAAAATTTGTATTGCGCATGACCAAATCGTTCAAGCGAAGCGTCTCGCCGTTGCTTGGTTTGTCATTGTAATTTATGCAGTAACGAACACCTACAGAAGCACGTATGTACATGGACATCTTTGCCATGCCGTAGTCCCTTGTCACCACTCACCCTATATGTAAGCAACTTCGTAGCCCTCAGCGCGGCATACTAGTGGAAGGATAAAATTGTAAGGATTTCAACTGCAATATCTTTTAGGATTAAACCTGAACTCCTGTCGTTTTTAGGCATATATTATACCTGAAAGTGGGCAAATCGTGACTACAAAATCTGGTACCTGGTGATCCCCCTTAATAGTGTTGTTTTTCACTGACTAGTAAACTGTATCTATTTTCAATTCTTCACCAAGCCAAAATTCTAATATATAATATAATACGATGTAAGTGTCCGAAAAAATGAGAAAGATCTCACCAAGGTACCCGAACCCGTTGCGCACTGAGTATATCTGTGCTTGGGGGGAGGGGGGTTTGGGGTGTTCACGCTCCTCATACTAGGAGCTCAGCCCCGCCCCAGAGAGGTTCCTTACTCCTTCTCAGAATCCGATTTTTCTGCTTTTTGGCTAAAAAAAAACTGGAAAATCTGAGTTTTCTTCGGCCCTTGGCCCCCGGTTCACCTCCCGCCCGTCTCAAACTTCCCCCTCCTGCAAAGTGTCTGGCAACGAGTCACAAAAGAGTTGTAGTGGATTGTGTTGAGTGTTAAAGTGTATTGTGCTAAAGTGTTGCGTGCAATGAACTGTAAGCGGTGTTCTGAATGCAAAGTGTTCGAATTCAACCCAGTAGTGCTTCGCGCAAAGCAACAAAAGAATGAAGTCTAATAACACGATAACTTTTATCGCAGCCCGATGCATTCGAAGTTTGGCTTCTGTCTAGTAGTATCCAAAACTGCTGTATCCTCAGCTCCAGCCTTGTCCAGTTTTCCTCCCTGATTGAGTGATACCTAGTGAAATATCTTGCTTAAGTCTGGACCAAAAAATGTAGAAAGCGAAATTGTTTTCTTTATATCCGGCACCGCTTCAAGATAGCTACCATAAAGTATATATTTTCTGTACCGGACTGATGAGATCTTTCTTTTGAAAGTTTTTTGCAAAAAAATTTCCCGTAATTTTCAAAGGGCGCCGCTTTTATATACAGAAAGATTGGTAGTGCTACCGCGACTTTTTCAGGAAAATTTGCTCCTTACCTGAAAGGCCTACACTCCAAATTTCAACTTTTTGCTGAAAATTCATGAGCATTCCATTTTTTCGATTTTCAAAATCCTTTTCAATTTTTGCCGCTTTTTCGACTTGACTGGTTACCACTTCCGTGACTCGGTCAGTGGAAAAATTTTTCGATTAGATTTTCAGGACTGCTGGCGTCAGTTTTGACCTGATCTATGTGATGATTCAAAATTTGAAAGTAGATTTTTTCAAAATACAATATTTTGACCCCAAAAATTTCGATAAGTGATTCTCGCAAAAGTGAGTAAAAATAGCATAAACATAAAGTTCAATCTGAGGAGTAATACAACTGAACGAAGTACA